>JAJPUD010016419.1:0-34132 GCA_023553655.1 Myrmecobius fasciatus
TGGCTGCTCTTGCCTCAGGTGCCCACGTCCTTGGCAGCTCTGGCTCTAGACAGTTGGTAGTTACTGCTGTTGTCCGAGTGGGCAGCTCTCAGGATCCTAGCTCCCCTCTGTGCCCACCTGCCCATCAGGGCATTCCTGAAGGGCACAAAGGTGTAACTGCTTAAAAGAGCATTAACTTTGCCCATCTGCATCATTCTTAAATATGAGCATTTATTCCTCCCCTCTTTTTTAGATGAAAAAAGCCTGTGGAAGATAATTCTTTAGATTTGGACTAGGATTGAGCAGACCATCCTACTTGTCAAACCTCCCATAGAACCCATGTGGAGTCCAGTGAGCGGCTTTTGTCCTTCCTAGTCCCTGGGATCGCTTTCTGCTCATGTTTAGCAAGAATGAGGGCTTGTGATTTTAGTCTTTCGGCCTTTTGCCTTAGGAAGCTTTGAAGGAGGTCAGGCCCTGCGGCCCACTGTGGGCACTCTTTATTCCAAGGGCCGGTCTGTATTCTGGGAAAGGGACTGAAAGGGCCCTAAGCTGGGAGGGGTTCTTGTGGCCCCTTCTCGGGAGTGCTCCTTTCTGGGTGTCCCCCTGGCTCAGTCTACCGTGAGTGCACAGCTCAGAACAAAAAGAGGCTGCAACATCTCTACTTTGTAAAATAAATTAAAAAAAAAAAAATCAGGTATGGACTGACAAACTGAAAACCCGGGGAAGAAGTGACAAAATGCCGCCTACCTCTAGTATTGTGCTGGCCACAGGAGGCTGAGGAATCCAACCACGGGAGGAGGTGAGCACGTACCCTTCGACTCTTGCCCAATGTGTGTTTGTCAAAATAATTTCTTATCGATTTATTTTGTTTTGATATCAGCTTTCATTTCCCAACCTATCCCTCCTTTCCTACAAAGCCAATCCTTACAACAAAGAATGAAGAGAGAAAAAAACCTGAACCCAATTCACCAAAACTGCCCAGGGTGGGAGTAGGGAAGTATCATGCACCCTTTGACCCTTGCCCTCTTAACGTGCAAAGGATGCACAAAAAGTAGTTGATTTTTAAAAATGAATCAGTGGAAGCTAGTGTGTCAGCAGATGGCAGACAAAATCATTCAGGATTTATAGCATTTGGAAAGGATTTCTAAAAAAGAAAGGGAGAAGTGAAATTTCTTCCCTTAGCTAGCATTACCTCTAATCCCATTGACATTCAAAATTTACAGTAGTCCTCCAAAACTAAATGTAACCGGTGTGATTATTGGGCTAATTTTTGCTGGAAGTTCCATGTAAAAATTCAGGTTTTGAAGTTAGCCTATTTTCCCACTTGAGAACTGTACTCAGGAGAAGCAAGGCAGAGGGTTCCATTTTTATTCCTACCATGTAGCAAGGATTACTGCAGATGAACAGAAGAAAAAAGAGAGGGACGATTTTAGCGATTCAGAATGCAAAAGTAGATTTGTGTTTTTTCTCTTTGTTATAAAAGTCTTTTGTTAACTTCTTTTTCCTTCAGAGAAAGTATTGTCTGGAGAAAAACTATAATCTAGGGCTTATCAATTAGGAACACACGCTAACAGAAAATACTCTCTCCCTGCCTCATCCAGAGGAAGGAAGATGGGTGCCGAGCCCCTTACCTGTGTGGAAAAATCTGTGACTTGAAGCCCACTCAGGCTTATATAGGAAGGACTATTTGAAATATTGCTCTTCACTGGGATATTAAAGTAAATTGTGATGATGAAATATTTTCTTATTGGGCTCATGATGCAGTACAAACCAGGAGCTTGGACGTTCTTATTTCTTAAAAGAGATTGTATTCATGCACTTCGTTTTTCTATCCCAGTAATTTCTTTTAAGTTTCCACAAATGGGAAGGTCGGTAGGACAGTGAGTAGGGCACCACATCTGGAGTCAGAAAGATGAGTTCAAATCAGGCCCCGGGCAAGCTAACTTAACCTCATCTGCCTCAGTTTGCTCATTTGTAAAATGAAGTGGAGAAGGAAACAGCAATTTCCATAAATATCTTTTCCTCCTTCCATCAGCCCTTTTGAAGAAAGAACAATCACTGACCAAAAACACCACAAGAGGCATAAAGAAAGCCTCCCCGTAACCTCTACTGCCACCTCCGTAAAGAAGGGGAAAGTTCTCTGGGGCTGTTGCTCGTATTTGTGCTTTTATGAATCAAGTCAGATTTCAGGCAGAGTGGATAGAAGGCTGGGTCTGGAGTCAAGATCTGAGTTCAAATTCTACCCCAGAGACTAGCTGCGATGCTGGGCAAGTCCCGGCACTGTGCCTCTGTTTCCTCGCCTGTACAATGGCACTAAGTCCAGGTCTGCCTTGTGCCAGCTGCTGCCGTTTCAGCTTCCTTGGCGGTCCCACCCTGCTTTGCCCCAGCCCCTGCCCAGCCTCCCCTGTTTCTTTGAATTCACGGACTGGAATTTCAGACCCCCCTCCCCTCCCCTTTTTTAAGCTCTGTTGGAAATGGGAAGTTGCCCTTCTCGTTTCCTCTTCAGTTTGTGTTCTGACCTAAAGGGAGTTGTTTAATTTGCATTTTGGGGTTTGGGTTTTCTTCAGGCTGCTTCTTGCAGATGCTTTTCAAGTCACTCTGCCTCAGGGAGAAGAGGTAAAAGGTCCTTCTGTGATTTCATGGTGACCGAAGGAAGTAAAAGTGAACCAGGGCGCTTCAGAAAGGGCCCCTGAAGATGCCATCCCGTCACCCTGGGTTCCTTTCTCTGCTTTCTTGGACACTCTTACTGTCCACTTGGTCTCTTAATGGCATTGTTTTCTTAGGCCCTGACTGGGCCCACGGGAGGAGTGGGAGCTGCTCCCAGCATAGAGCAGCTTACCCTTTAGATACACCTGTGGCCTTGGTGGCGGCCAGCATGGCCCAGTGGGCCTGCGGCCAGCACCAGAGGCCAGGGAGCCTGTTCCCCTTGAACAGCACCTCTGCCGCCTGCCCAAGGCGCCCCTCTCCTGGCACACTGCAGCTGTCAGGTCGGATTACTGGGTCGACACATTTAAAATGGGTTCAGGTACGCTTCCCAGAACTTCCTCTCAGGAGCCTACAGGTGTGTGAATTAAGGTTAATGTAGAAGTGAGGATCCAGAGGGGTCATTGCTCTAAAAGCTTGGGTACCCATGATCACGAACATATTACACACTAAGAACATACATCTCTGGGAAACCCAGGTTAGCTTTACATACATGATAAGAGAACATACATGTCTGGGAAAACCTTGTGAAATGTTAGTGTCTCGCTTCCTTCTTTCTCTACTTTGAGACACTGGAAGTTCCCAAGTCTCCACGAACACGGCAGAACGAAGATCCCCTTCCCTCCCCCCCACGTGTGAAACCCCCGAGGGGCCGGACTGAAGGGCATCCACCGAATGCAGCTTCCGGTGCTTCTGGACAGGCCGGCAGCCGTGGGCCGCAGCTCCCCATTGGGGCATCTCTCTGCAGGCCGCTCGCTGTCCGCCGCGGGTTTCATCTGTTTTTGCTCCCTTGTGCCCGGAGTGTTAGATTTGGGCTGTGAGCGATAAATGAGGAAGCTGGATTGTTTGCCTGAAGCGCGCGTTTCAGGAGTGACCAGGAGGGAAAAGGCCACTGCTGGCCACCTTGATGACCATGACTCTTGGGGCTTTCACTGTATCACATGCTGCGGTAATAGTGTTTTTAAATGGTTTTGTATTTCTCTATTACATCCCTTCCTCTGCCTTTCTTGTTGGTAAGAACCATGAGCTATCTTGTGAAGAAATGCGGGTTTAATTTTGGAATTGCTACCCACGTAAAAATAATTTTTAATAGCAAAAGAAAGTGTTTCTTTGTAATCTCCCAGGGTCTTGGAGGGGCCTTCTTCCTGGGTGTCCCAAACACCACCCAGACAGCGTTTTCCCCTGTTTCGTCATTCTCGACCACCTTGACTTTTGATCATTTCTTAACTGTTGACTGTCAGGTACGCGTGCTGTGGCCGTCTGAAGAGCTTGTGTTTGCCCGGGTGTTAGACATGAGCCTTCCGTAAAAATGGATTGTCATGGATGTTGTGTCTAGTGTTAATTAATAACAAGCAGTGAATCTCATTCATGTGCTCACTGATAGTTCTGCCAGCCCAGCGGGTAAAAAACAAATTTGAAATATCCTTTTGGGGAGATTAATGGAGTTGGTGAGTCCTGCCTTGTATTTATGCTTTGTTGCTGGCAAGTGAAAATCATCTAGTTTAAAAAAAAATTCGAAGCCATCCCTTTTTCTTCATCAATAATTACAAAATAGAAAACGGCGGGTCACGTGACTCATAAGCGTGCCAGGAAGACGCTAAGATCTATTTGTGTGATAGTGGCAGAAATAACGGGGCCAATGTATCTATCCATAGTTTGGGCTTTTTAACCCCCAAATGTGAAAATCATTTTTGGGGGGAGGCGGAAAAAAGATACTGGCCTTTTCCGTTGCTGAAAAAAAGGATACAAAAGTCAGTGGTTTAGTGGCCACTTCTTTTTGGAGGAGGCAGGTTTTGTCACAGGAGCACAAAAATTAGTTTTTAAAATTTCACATCTTGGGACAGTTGTAGACCCGTCGATCAGCTGACATTTGTCAAGTGCCTGCTGGGTACCAGGGACTGACTGCCTTGGCTCGGTTTGATGCTGTTCCGATTTGAGCGTGGGGTTGCTCTTGCGTGCAAGGTGGTTGTTTTCTGCGCGGGATACGTGTTTTTTATAGGTTCCAGGTGGTACTCTTAGGACTCTGAGCAATAGCTGTGGTCAGTTAGTATTTGAATAGAGAAGTGTGTGGGTGGGCAGGGGTGGTGTCTAGCCTGTGGATCAAAAATGAGGAACCTAAGTTGAAATAATGAGTAAATTCATTTAGAATGTGCATTGTATGAAATTAGTAACACTTAGAATGATAGAGAACACTAGTCTTGATGTTCTTTTTTTTTTTTTTTTTTTTTTTTTGCTGAGGCAATTGGGGTTAAGTGATTTGCCCAGGGTCACACAGTTAGGGAGTGTTAAGTGTCTGAGGCCAGATTTGAACTCAGCTCCTCCTGACTTCAGGGCTGGTGCGCCACCTGGCTGCCCCTAGGGTTGGTATTCTTAACCATTGACTTGGGGAATAATAATAGCATTTACATGGCGCCATGTGCTAAGAGCTTTACAAAAATTCTTACTTGATCCTCACAGCAGCCTTTGAGATGGGTGCTATTATCACACCCATTTTACAGCTGAGGAAACAGAGGCTGGACTTGAACTCGTGTCCTGCTGACCCCAGGCCCAGCGCTCTATTTGCTGCCCCCCCCCCCAGCCCAGAATCGTTGGGCGCGTCCTGGATCTCTTGGACTCCTTGAGACGGTTCTGTAGGTGACCCTAGTGTAGACATCCGTCTGTTGGGGTGGCAGACGGGAAGAATGGGAGATCACAAGTGATCTGAGTGCTTTTCACATTGATTTAAAAGCACGAATCTTGGCTGCTCCATGAAACCAGCTGGGCCTGCTTGTGAGTGACCACCCTTGGCTGGCGCCAGCCCCCATTGGAGAGAAGCGGGGGCCCGGCTCCCTTGTGGCTGCATTGACCTCCTCCTGGATGTGGCCCCCCCCGGTGCAGATTGCGGCCCCCCACTCCCCACGCCACGGCTGGAAATCCCTGCCGCCGGGGCTCCCGCTCTCCGCCTCTTGTGGCTGCCCTTTGAGGCGGCATCGGCCTTCTGCCACCGCCCCTCCCTTAATGCCCCTCTGCAAGTGAGCGCGCACCCCAGGCTGGGAGCTTAATACAGGCGGGGGCCCAATTGTTCCTGGGTGCGAAGGGGGGCTAGCGAGACCCGGGCTTGGCAAGGAGACCGGAGGCTGCCAGACCCATGTGCTGCCCCGGCTGCCGCTGCCCCCTCCTGGTGACGGCGTCTGACCTTTTTGCCCTTCCCTGGGTCTCTGCTCCAGAACGCGAGCCTTCTGAGGGCAGGGGCCGGTGCCCTTTGGGGCTTGGCTCCCTCGGTGCCTGGCAGTAAACGCTGGTGGGACCGAGTGACATCTGAAGGGGCCGGCCGGTGCCAGCTCTGGCCTTTGTGGCCCGTCCCCGTGGGGAATCCCTCCGGAGCCCTTAGGATTGCAGAGCGCTCCTGCCCTTTGCTGCCGCCGGTTCTGATTGCCCTTGGACGAGTAACTGCTGAAATAGCCCCCGTGTGGCAGCCTCCGGGCTCCTTGGTGATGTTTGCCAGCAGTCCTGGTGTCCTGCGCCTGCCCGCTCTGTTCTGGAAGCCAGCTTTGCCGCTGGCCCGGCCCGAGCCTTGGCCCCTGTAGTCTGTCCTGGCCCCCCGTTGGTGGGGGAGGGGTGTCCGGGGCATGGGAGTCCTGTGCGGCTGATCAGACCCTGTGGTGGGAAGGGTGTGGGGCGACTCGGCCCGGGAGGACTTCTTACTCCTGGCTGCGTGGCCTGGCCAGGCCCCTCCGTCTCTCGGTCGGAGGCGACTCTCAGACTGCCATCGGGCATCGGGAGAAGAGCTTCCTGACTCGATGCATGGTGGGAGCCCACCGGGTACAGAGAGCCCGAGCCTGTCTGGGAAGCCTGGGAAAGCCCACGGAGCCTTTCTCAGCCTGAGAAAGAGAGGCAGCATTCAGAAGGAAAGCTATTCTGGAAGAAGAGCAGCTCAAGGACCCGGGGCCTAGGGTTGTCCCAAGTGGGTGGGGTGTCCTCCCCCAGCTTAGGCCCACCCACCCACCTGTTTGATAACCCGGTACCCCTGGAAGGGGGAAGGAGCACCCTCATTTTTCCCTTTGCTTACTAGCACATAGTAGGTGCTCAGCCTTGAAAAGACTGGGGGGAAACTTGGTGTTTGAGGAGGGACCCTTAGGAGAAGGAAGAGCTTAAGGTGATTCGGACCAGGGGCTGGAGCTTTCGGAGACTGAGGCCGTGTTGCCCTCGGGACGGGACGGCTTCCCAGGGGGCCGGGGCTGGACCCCACAGTGGGGCCGACTTGGCCCAAGCTTCTGTGCGGCTCCGTCCCGCCCCCTTGTGGGGTTTCCCGGCATCTTTCTTTCTGGACTCCCCTTTGCATGGAAGGGGTTGAGTGTCTGGGGAGAGAGGGATGCGGTTCAGAGTTTAGTCTGAGTGTTCGTTGGGCTTCCGTCCTCCGCGTGGGTGCTCGTGGCGGAGCTCCAGCTCTCCGGCTTCCTCCCAGTCTGCTGTCTGTGAGCGTCCTGAGCTCCGAGGCAGGGTGGCCATTCCTTCTGCCCCCGGGACTGAGCCCTGGCTTTGGCTCGTAGCAGGTGCTCATTAAATGCTTGTGGGCATGACGTTAGTCCTGGAGGCTTCCTGGATGGAGACCCCATGGAGTCACTCTGCTCCCACCTCCAGGGACAGTTGTTCCATGCTGCTCCTCTCCTGCTCCCCGGGGCAGTGGGCCGGGAAACACACAGGGATGAAAAGTTATTTGTAAATGGTCTTAGCACCCCCGTGCCCCATTCTGCCATCGCCGAGCCAGAGGCATAGGCTCAGGCGCCAGACTGAGGGCTCAGGATCCCGGGGTGCCTCCTATCTCGCTGGGTAATGGGTTCCTGTGACCAAGTTACTCGTTACCTGGCGGGCAGACATCCCCCTGGGCCCGCGCTTGGGGTCTGCCATTGGCGCTAGGCTTGGGAGCCTTTCCGCTCTGTTGGTCTGGGGCAGGGCTTCTTACCCTGGAGGTCGCTCCCTGCGCCCCCCACCAGGAAGTCTATGGGTGGATTTCAGGAGATGTGGAAAAAAGTGACTTGTGCATTCCCACTGTGGCTTGCTGAGATTTAGCATTGCCTTTGTTTCTGCTTGTAGGCGGCAAACTGCATCTCCGGCTTTGCCGTCAAGAGCAGTTACAGATCTTTTCATACTGCACATCTCTCAGTGTCATTGATGCTTATCACTGCGGTGAAATGACTCTGGCTGCTAGATTGGATTTCAGTCGTCCAGTCTGTCACCGTGTGTGTGTGTGTGTGTGTGTGTGAGATTGGTTTCCTTTGCGACTGTGCGTGCTTGATGCACTTCAGAGCAGCCCTGAGGGAAGAGCCCCCCTGGCTATCCAAAGCCCCGCTGATGGGAGAAACCCTCAGGTTTCATCTCACACGGGCTAAATTGGTGAGGAAGCGGATAATGTTGGAGGAACCGTGCCGGTGCATTGTTGGTGGAGCTGGGAAATAGTTGGAGCAAATATTCCATCCTGAGAAACCATTAAGGAGAAGGAAGCTTCTGCCAAAATATTTGCGCGGCACTTGTTTGTGTGTGGCAGAGACTAGGAAACAAACAGGGTGGCTGCACAAAGCCCCAAACGCGAAGGGCATGGAATGTGATGCCCGCCAAGAAGCACCGGCTGGCAGAGAGAAGGAGATGGGCCAGTGGGGACCGTGGAAAGACTGGCCACCAAACAAGTGAATGCCGCTCAAGTCTCTCGGGATTCTGGGATCTGTTTTTAAGTCCTGGTTTCTTGTTTTTGTTTATTTTGCTTTTTCTTAAGATATTTTGTAATGAGATGACTCCTTGGGATCGTGTGGGAGTGGGAAGTACTGGAGGCAGCTCTGAGAAAGTAAAAAACAAAACCTGCTCTGGTCCTCAAACGCTTCTTGGTTGGGTCATTCATCCCGCCCAGTCCGAGGGGAGTTTGCAGCCTCCCTGCCTCCTGGGAGGTGGCTCTCAGTGCTCTGCCCAAGGCTGTGGGCAGCGGGCCGGGGAGGGGCCTGGGGCTGCCCGCTGCCGGCATCTTTAGCCGGGAAGAGAGGTGGCTTCCGGACGTTCTCCCGCTCCCGGGGTCAGGCTCGCGCTCCTTGGGCTTGGCCGAGGATTTGGCGGAGGCAGCCCTCGCTCTCCATTTTAAAAGGTATCAGGTTTTTATTTTTGTACCAAATCCCCAGGAAATTTTAAATGCTGTCAGCTCTGTGAACAGGTAATTAGGGAGCATGCAGGGAATGTGTCTCGCAAGTGGTGGGTTTGGCTTCATTACTCAAGTCTTTATTTGTCTGATGAAAACATCTTGTAATAGAATCCCTCTGTGAGCGAGCGGCCTTTTTACATCTTCCGAGGAGAGGGCTTAGCCGGAATTATCCCTCCGTCCGGGCGCGAGCCTGTGTTTGGGGCTGGGGAGGGGGGCGCCTTTCGGAGAAGCCCCTCGCCTGTAATGGGGCGGGGGGCCCGGCTTCCTGAGACATCGCCCAGGACCGGGACAGTCTGGGCCGGGGGCTGCTGGTACGGACTTGCCATCTACCTCTGGGGAAGCTGAGGCGGCAGGGCCCGGCCCGGCTCCCCCTCTGGGGGTTAAAGAGCAGGCCGAATTGGGGCCTTGCCCAGCAGCCGGCCCCGCCGGAGCTCCTCACCCCTTCCTTATGTCCTGCAATTCGTCAGCCCGAGCCAGGCTAATTAGTGAGAAGTGGGCCATCAGGGCCCAATCCTGTTCAGCTTGTGGTACAGAAAATTGGCTCTGGCCCCATGAAGCCTCCCCTCCCCCCAGGTCGGGGGCACTGGCACCACCTGGCGGCCCGCATGAGGAAGTGTCCCCCTGGGCCCCTCCAGAAAGCCGGGCCTCCCGGCCCCAGCCCTGGCCCTTCCATTCCCCTTCACTCTCTTGCCCACCCACCCCTCCTTTTTGCCCCCTTCTCTTCTGAGACCCCTTGGCCAGCGACCTTGGACTCCCAGACTCTGGGGCCCAAGGATTCAGTCTGAGGGATCCCCACCAAAGGGGTCCTCTGGCTTCTGCTCGGAGACCCCCAGCGAGAGGGAGCCCCCGGTGTGGGGCCTGGCCCGGAGGCCCCGAGGTCCGCACTGGCTGTCCCCCTGAGCCGGTCGCTTGGGTCCTGGCAGGGCTGTGGTGGCAGTGGGACAGCTGAGGGGGGTGCTTTGTGCATGACCTGAGCGCCTGCTCAGCCTCAGCCCAGCTTCTGAATGCCGCTTTACTGCAGTGAGCCGGCCTGGCAGGCGCCCCTCCAGCCCAGTGGCTCTGGGCCTGGCCTTGGCCGAGGGTCCCTGGCTGGGTAGATTGCGTCCCTCCTAATTCAGAGGAGCTGCAAACTGCTCCTGAACGAGCGCTCGGTCTTCTGGGGGAAGTTGGGCTTCTTAACCCAAGCAGAAACTTTCCTTTGCTGACTTGTCCCTCTCTGGTTCCGTTCCATCTGATTCAGCGCAGTCCTCTGGCCAGTCCCAGGGCCTTTGTGAATGCTGGAGCATCGGTCCGGTGTTGGGGACCCCCCCGGCTGCCCCTTCCAGGCCGCTGGTGAGCTTCCAGGGCTCCCTGTCCTGTGGGGGAGCCCCCAAATGCCTCCCCTGTGTCGCGGCTCAGGCTGGTGGCAGTGGAGGGGGCACTGGGGGAAGGTGACGCCCTGCAGGACTGCTGCTGCCAGCCCCGGCCCGTCAGCAGCTCCGTCACACAGACCGTCACTGACAGACCTTTCCACGGCCTTGGGGCCCGTTCTGTCTTCTCTCTGGCCCCGTCCCTGGCAGTTCTGTGAGCTAATGGAGGAGGAGACTGAGGTTGAGGAGGGATCTGGGGCCCCAAGGCCGGCACCTGCCTAGCTCCCAGCCCCTGCCAAAGCATTTGGGCCGCAGCCCTCCTTTCCCCGGGGCTTCCTCTTTCCAGGTACCGGGCAGTCTCCATCTCTTTCTCTGCCGTGTTTGTTTTCTGACCTCTGAGGCCAGAGAAGCGTGATCGGGGTGCTTCACTGTGGGCCCCGGCCAACTCGAGTGGGGCAGTGAACCTTAAGGGGCCGTGGCTTGGTCCCGGCGCCCTTCTGGGCCCCAGTTCTGGTACAGGGTTGAGGCAGATCTGCCTTAGTGAGGGCTGGAAGGAGCCAAAGTCCTAAGCTTCCCCCAGGGAAAGTCGGCATTAAGTTTGAACCCAGGCCCTTTTATTTGCCAGCCCTTTCTCAGAAGTCCTGAGGGCCCGTCCCACTCGGTTAATAAACATTTATTAAGTGTCTGCTGTAAGCTTGAGCTAAGCACTGGCCATACTTGTCCCTCTTGTGGGGGAAGACACCACACCCAGCGGGCTCAGGCTGAGGGTCCCAGGGCCTGGGGAAAGAGGAGGCCCTGGCTCCCAGGGTGCCGTCCTGGGCCCCAGGGCCCGGCTGTGCTCCCCCCCTGGCTGTGGGGCAGCCTAAGGCCATCAGGCTAGAAGCCCGAGGTCCCTTCCTTCTGGTCATCTGGGAGTCTGAGATAAGCGCCCAAATGTTAGGGCAGCCAGGGCTTCTCTCTCTCATCTTGTGGGCAGTGATGGCGATCTAACCACCATTGTTACCGCTGTTTCTATGAGAAAGGACTTAGCCCAGGCAGAGCAGCTTGGGAGCACCGCACGTTGGGGGCCAGAGAGGGACTTCCTGTCTACGAACACCCTGCGGACCATGGGGAAGCCCCCCCCAGACTGCTCTGGGCCCGAGCTTTTCCCAGGGTCTGGCACAGAGAAGGCACTTAATAAATGCCTTATTGGCATTTCCTCTGCCTCGGCACCCAGCCTTATTTCAGAGGAGCAGGGGCTGCTTCTGATTAAACTGCAGCCAGACCAATGGCTCCCAGCTGGAGGCCGGGCCTGTGTCTGCTCCGAGTTGCCAGAAGCGGGGAAGAGTATGGCGGCCACGCGCTCTGAGGAAGGGCTGTGCCCGCGGAGGGCACAGCTGCGGGGATCCAGTGGTCACTGGCCACTCCGTCATTTTCTGCATTAACAGTGGGCGTCCCTTGCCACCTGCTCTGAAAAGCCTTTGCCAGCTCCCCTCCTGGCCGGTTAATAGTTAGCCATTATTGCAGCGAAACATAAATCTACAGGATCTAAAGAGAGTCCAGCTGCCCCTCCCCTCAAGGAGCTTCCATTGGTAGGGGGAGGACACAAGGAAGCCTTGGACGGGCAGGCCCCAGAGTCTGGGGGGCCAGGAAAGGCCCCGAGCTCCTGGCACTGCTCTGGCTGCAGTCGTGCTTGTGTCTGTTTTGTCTTGGTGTCTGCCCGACCCATCTCTGGCTTTGAGTCCGGAAGGAGCTTGCGGAGGGTTAGTAACCGAGCCTCCCTGTGCCTGGCTGGCCAGAAAGGCCCGCCTCCCCCGGGCCGGCATTTCCCAAAGGTGGGTCCTAGGCTCCCCCTGCAGCTCTCATCCAGCGACGTCCAACATGGAGGCAGTTAGCCGACTAATCTGGACACAGCCTCAGCCATCGCTTAACTCCTGGAGTGGAAAATTCCGCGTCCCAAACCCTCTCCAAGCCCTGACTCCTCTAAGGAAGATGAAAGCCTGGGAGGGGTAAGTGGGACATCTCGTAACGTAACGGGATTCAGGATCGTCCATGGAACGGCTCGTAAAAATAGCTCCGGAGCATCGTTCTCTACCCAGAAATCCATTTCTGCTACAGACAGCAGTTTCCTTCTCTTCCTCCCACTCTCAGTAAAAGACGGATCTTTCAGGATCATGACAGGAAATAAACGTGTGACTCTGCGCTGTGCAAGCTGTGCGCTCCGTGCCGTACCGACTGAGCAACAAGGCCGATGAAGCTGCTTTTACTACTTATGCATTAGTGGACGGAGGACGGCTTGTTTCTGTGGGCCTGCAGTGTGTTGATTCTCGGCTGCAACTTGCAGTTTCTAGGAGGCAGTGAATTGGAAGTTGCTCCCTGGATTCACAAGCCCCATTTTACGTGTGAAAGCCAATGATGCTGCGTCATTGTCCGCAAGTTCATGAGTCATTTTCGTTTCCTTGCAGCGAATTGCGTTCACAGATAGAGATTTGGGTCCCTTCTGGAGGAGGGGAGAAGCCTGACCCCTGCATGCTGCCATGCTGGCTTCCCGCCTCCCACGTCCCCTTGTGGCCCGGGAGGGAGCCTGTGCCTCTGGCTCCCGCTGTTTCTGGAAGAGAAGGAATTGGGAGAGAGAACCGCCTTGTTCCTTTGCATTGTTGTTGGGAGCACTCGGAAGCCGTGGGGATGCTCTAATTACTAGTTCCGAGGGGTCACAGTGGGAAGGGGGAGAAATAGGCCGGAGTGGCTTTTGGGGGGGGCAGGAAGAGTCGGCAAGCCTGTGAGGGCGCTGCTGCCCATGCCACATTTGCTTGGGGCCCCTCTTCATTAGGTAAGACCACCCTCTTGGGCAGCTGAGTTAGAGCGCCGGGCCCGAAGGCTCTTCCTGAGTTCCAGTCTGGTGCAGTTCCTTGATTGGTGACTCGGCTTGCCTCAGTCTCCTGGTTCGTAAAAGGAGCCGGGGAGGCAGGCAAACCCCCAAAAGGATTCGTTAGTGCCTAGAGGGCCACAAAATGTGTCTTCTCCGGGCCCTTGTGCCGTGGGACCGGCACAGAGGGAAGTTCTGCGGCCTAGCCAGTGTCCAAGACAGACTCTCCTTGTGCGGAGGAAGGACTGCTGCCTGGCTCAGATGAAATGGTGCATTTTGTGAAGCCTTTGCAGATGGGGCCAGGGGCTGGGTCTTCTGGGGAGAGGCCCTGCCACCCTCCCACTCCCTCTCCTCAGGGGCTGCTCTGTGCCTTGTCACCCTGGAGTAGTTTGGGTTGGTGGAGATTGATGAGGGAGAAGGTGAAGCTTGAGTGGATGAGGAGAGCCCTCTTATCTCCTCCTCGGGCGGAGCTGGGCAGTCACCTCCCCCAAGGGAAGACTCCTTTCCCTAGTCCTTTCATGCTAAATTAAAGAGCGGAAACATTATCATTTTTGAATGGTCTTAATCTAATTTGTAATGTTCTATGGATGTGACACCCATTAAAAAACAAAACAAGCTACTGACAACAAGAAATTTTGAAAGAAAGAGGGAGAGGCTGGTACTGCTTGAGCCTAATGTAATTATTTTTGCTCTGCTGTGCAGAGGCAGCCTGCCAGAAGAAGGGGTACAAATTAATTAACCAACTGTTCGCAGCGATATGGTGATGCCGTTAGTGATAAGTGTGGAAGGAATAAGCGGGTGCTGCCCCGGCTGGTCTTCTTTCATGGGGGAGGACGACTTGTTGGCCAAAACGAAATAGACAGAAGGCCCAGGAGAAGAAGGGCCTGGCTTCTGGCTGCTTTCGGGTCGTCCAAAGAGATTGCTTTGCTGTGGTTTTGGATCGCTCGCCAGCTGCCACCGAGAGAGGAAAAATGCCCTTTTCCCGGCATAATCTTTCAAGAAATGGCCGCGAGTGTTTGGGCCTTCAGTTGGACACATGGCGATTATGTGTGATTTCCCCCAGCCCCCAGGTCATTTCCTATGTGACTATTTTCACCCAGTAACCTAAGTATGAGAGCAGCACTTACTAATCCAGCGAAGCGCGGATGACTCATCAGGGCAGCACTGATCTGCTGCCATAGTTTTTGCATGAGCACTCATCAGAAGGTAAAGGGCTTTTAACCAGGTCTCATAAGCTCTGCCAGTGGTAATGGGGCAGCCAGATTTCTGGGCACTTTAAAAAAAAGGCACTGGGAATACTTTGACATGCAGGGCGCCCCAGAAGAATCGGGGCGGGCTAAAGCTCTGACTTAGAACGGCGCCAAGACTTTTGGGACATCCTGTGTTTGGGTTAATTTCAGTTGTCAGCTCCAGTCAGGCTGGTCAAGCGCATGACATGTCCGGGAGGTTCCCCTCATTTGTGACCGGCTAAAGGGACATTCTGGCCCGTTCTTATTTATTGAAGTCCTCCGGGCCGTCTTGTGAAGGTTCAGAAAAGCATGAAGAGAGGGGAAATCACTTGAAACTTCCTTGACAAATTATTCTCTGGCTACTGGGCCTTATACTTCATGAAAGTAGATTAATGAGAGTGCCAGCAATCTTCCAAAAAACAACTTGAGTTTGTGTTTGTCTGTGGCTGTGAACCACACCCAGCCGAAGAGGGGAGGATTCTTTAGAACATTAAGGAAGATGGTGAGCAAATGAATCCCTTTTTGTGCTTTTTTTTGGGGGGGGGGGAAGGGAGGTGGGTTAATTTCTAATTTTGCCCCTTTGAGAAATGAGGGAAACGCGCCCAGTGCAGATCTGGAGCTGTTGTGCACCTTAGAGAAAATCCCCCAGGACCATATTGCCAGAATGGGTGAGAAGCAGCATTTGAACAGAGTTCTGGCCCCCAGGCTGCCGGCCCCCCCCCCCCCCTTCCCCGGCTGCTTCCCCTTCATACTTGCTCCACAGAAAATAACTGTGAAAGGAAGTCTGTACAAATAGGATAATTACCAGAGAAAAGTGCTCTGGGGCACTACCATAATTGAAAGTAAAAGTGCTCTAATTTTAGAAGCCATCTGAAAAGCAAGATTCTCTCCAGGTTATTGACAGTCACTGTTATGACAGACAGCAATGAAATGAAAAAAAAGTAGATTGCAGTGTATGCAGCGGACTCTTTCAAGGCCTATGAAAAACATCTTTATTTTTTGTTTAAAGTCTTCTTTAAAGTCCCCTTTAAAATGGCCTTTACTTTGCCTTTGTGTAAGCCATGAGGGTTTGGGTTTTAGGCATATAGTTTAGCCATTCACCTGAGCACCAGTCACTCAGCAAACATTAAGTGCCTGCTGTGTTCCAGGCATCTTGAAATGTGGTTTGGAATTGCCGCCTCCATATGCTGCAGCTTGTTGAATGTAGGGGAAATTGCTTCATCTAGAGCAGGCGATAAAGCATCTCCCTAAAACGGCCAAACCCTAAAGGGGCGGCCGCATGTGGTGCTAGACCGAGCCGGCCGACTGGTCGGTGGTCTCATGCTGCCTTGTGGTTTGGGTGCCGGCGCCCTGCGGGGAACCTGGGACTCTCGGTGAGGGTCGGGAGCCGTCCCCCACTTCTCGCAAGCTCCAAGGATGGCGCCGTGCACGTTCTGCAGCCTTGTGCACGTTCCGGGAGGGCCGCCGTTCCCTCGACGAGGTCCCGGGTTCTTTGGAGCCGCAGGTGTTGCCTGCAGAATGCCCCCCAGGCCCGGACAGTCAGATAGATGGGGGGTCTCCTGCAGGGGCACCCGTTCTGCCCACGGGGCCTTCTGTGTGTTCGTGGGCAGGTGCCAGGCTGTGCTCCTGTCATCCCTTGGGGCTCCAGCGGGGGATGCTCTGCCCCACTTTGCTCACTCCTGGACCTCTGCACGGTGGGCAGCTGGCGTGGCGGCCCTGCTGGATGTTTGTATGGAAGGAGGGGAAGCTTGAGTTCTTCTCTGCATCCATACCTCCGTGGGCAACTGCAGACACCGTCCACCCAGGTCTCGTCTCCCAGGCACCTTAGTCAGTACAGTGCCGCCTGCTGCCAGCGGGAGCCTCTGGAGGACCTGGCCACCCACAGAGGTGCCCGTCAGCCCGCGAGGTTCTGCCAGGCCTCCTCTGTCCGGGGGGCGCTGCTGCCAACAGCTCTCTGCCCGTTTTAGGGCTTGCCTGAAGTTTGTTCTCAGCAGGCCTTTGCACTGGCCAGGTTCCCTGGAGCGATCGCTGATGATCATGGCGTCTGGTGGGAGAGACCTTGCTGGATGGGCCTGGCGGCTTTGCTCTCCTGGGCCCGCACCCAGCACAGGGGTCTCGGCTGCTCTCTGTCCTTCAGCCCGGCGTGAGACGGGAAAACTCTGTTTCTCTGGGCCCGCTTCCCCTTATGGGAATACCCTTGATGGAAACATAGGTGATGCCCACGGAGCTTTTTTTTTTTTTTTTTAAATCAATAAGGTCTGATTTTCCCCCTACATCCTTGGTTTTGGCTGTATGGAAAGCTAGAAGGAAGACCAGATTCAGTCTCTCATACTTCCTAGTTCTGTGATGTTGGGCAGTCCCTTCACCTCTGTCTGCCTCAGTTTCCTCATCTGTAAAATGGGGATAATAATGGCACCTGCTTCTCAGGGTGCTTGTGAGGGTCAAATGAAGTAAAAATTGTAAGTATTTAGTGCCTGGCACGTGGTAAGGCCCAGAGGGATGTTAGCCGTCTTATTAGTGTCCTACATTTTCCCAACCCTTTAGATCTCTTATGAGTCAAACCCTCAATGCATCTTTGATTCTACTGGTACCCCGATCCAGATCCCTATATCATCTGATGGTTTCCCCATATTTTTCTCTTTAAAGCCAGTTTTTATTCTGTAAATACCTCAGGAACAGTGAAATCCAAGTCCATATGTGACTCCACAGCCTCAGTGGAAAAAAGTCTGAGGCCATTTTTGCAGATCTTTTCCAACTTTTTGATGATTGCAAGTCTTTGCATTGGCTGCCTTAAACATTCTTGGATGGCTTTGTCTAACTGGATTCTTACCAGCTTTTTGGGGTTTGGTTTTGTTCCTTAGTGCCTTAATCAGCTTTAAGAAGTGGTGCTGTTCATCACTGTCCATTGGACTCCTTCAAGAATTTACAAATGAGTTTCTGTCCTGAGCCTATGTGGCCTGGAGCGTTCCTTCCAGTTTGGCACCCAAGCCAAATGTTGGCTGACAGATGTACTTCCTGACCTCTTTGGGTCTCTTTGTCATAGCAATTCCTTTACATTGGTTTACTTTCCGGATGAAATGAATTTAGTTAGCCCTGGTGCTGTTGCTGCTGTCCCTTGAGGAGGATTCAGAAAGGAGTTGGGTCCTCAGGAGGATTTTGCTGTTTCCCAAAGGCCCTTTCTTTCCCCTCTCAGTCCAGCTCATTCCTTGTCCATTTGCAGTGTATTCAGAATTCAGAAAGTGATGGACAGGCTCAATGGATTGGCCTTCCACTTGTGGATTATAATCTGGGAAAACAAGTGTCATTCTGCTTTTATTCTTGTGGGGGAGTAATTAAGGATTATTCTGAGGATGATGCACATCATCTAGAATTCTCTGCAGCCTGGTGGGGCTTCAGCACCTTAGAGATCAAACAGTTCAATCCTTTCCTCTCTTTTTTTTTTTTTCTTTAATTCTTTTAAACATATTTTCATATGTTTAATCATCAATCAAATCCCCAATCAAAAAGGGGAAAAAATGAGAAAGAAGGAAAAAAAAAACCAGCAGCAGTAAAAGAGGTGGAAATGGTATGCTTTGGTCCACACTCAATCCCCAGAGTCCTGTCTCTGAGTTCCGGTGGCTCTCTTCATCACATGATTGTTAGAACTGGCCTGAATTGTCTCATTGTTGAGAAGAGCCTCAACCATCAGAACCGATCATCGAATAATCTTCTTGTTGCCGTGTACAATGATCTGATTCTACTCACTTCCTTTAGCATCAGTTCGTACAAGTCTCTCCAGGCCTCTCTGAAATCTGCCTGCATAATTTCTCACAGAACAATAATATTCCATACCATTCATGGACCATAACTTATTCAGCCATTCTCCAATTGATGGGCATCCCTTCAGTTTCCAGTCTCTAACCACTATGAAAAGGGTGCCACAAACATGTGGGGCCCTTTCCTTCCTTTATAATCTCTTTGGGATACAGACTTAGTAGAGACACTGTTGATCAAAGGGTATGCATTTCCCTTTTTATTCATGAAGCATTTGAAGCCTGGAACCCACAGTAATAACATAACTGGAGTAGGATTTGAAGCCAGGTCCTCTGATTTACTCTGGATATCAAAAGCTGTAAACACGCTACTCCTCATTCACCATTCAGTCCCGTGCTGGAGGGTCTGGCCAGACCCTGCTCACCAGGCTTGTGGTGGGTTGTATGTAGCATTGGTCTGAGAGCCCGAGGGTCAGATCTGGGGGCACCCTGCTGGAAGCTGTGCCCTCCTGCAGAGCATCAGTCAGCCATAGATTGTACTGGCAAAGGAGTGAGGAGGAGGGAGGGAAGGAGGAAAGAGAAGGAGGGGATGAAGGGGGAGGGAGGCAAGGAGGAGAGGAAGGAGGGAGAGGAAAGAGGGAGTTTGTGGCACAGGTTGTGATGGTAAAGGCACATTAGCCAGACCGTCAGGCCATAGGCCGGCCCACCCTGTCCTCAGTCCCCTCCTCTTGGGGGTAACACTCCTGAAGGCAGTTTGTCCTTGGAGGAGGGTCGGTGACAAGTGTGGGACTCTCTGGCCTAGTGCATGGTGGTGGGGGGTGGCAGCCTTGAGACCCAGTCACCCCGGGCACAGGGTCCCAGCTGCCCGCCCCCATGGGAGCCCGGAGGGAGGGAGGCCCTCCTTGGGGGCTGGGACGGCTTGCTTTTGGCCCTCCTGAGTGGTTCCCTGCCTTCCCCCTAGAAGCCCCAGATCGTGAAGGGGCTGAGAAGACAGTGATAAACCTCCCGCTTCACACGTGGGGCTTGCTGTTGTTCAGGGCCTCATGTGCTGAGCCAGGAGAACAGTGTGTGGGAGGGAGGGGGCTCCCTTGTCCCAGTGTGTCCTGGGACCCCTGCAGGGAGCCTGCTGTTCAGAGTCCCAGTGCTGAAGGGCCTCCTGATGTGGGGGTGGAGTGAGACCTTTTTAACTTTATAGCTATAGGACTGTAGCCCGAGCCTGTCTAAATGCCTTCACGTGCACACATCCACCAAGATTTAAACAAATCTCCCATAAGAACACTGGAATCCCAGAAAGACATGAAAACGCCGTGATTTCACAGTTGTTGTTTGTCAATGGTCAGGGCTGGCCAAAGGTCATTTAAGAAATTATATAAAAGTTGAGCTTACAGTCTCTTCTGCAGTGCAGCTTATGTATGAAACACAACACATCTCTTACATTAATTTTATTTATTTTAACAGAATTCTTTTTCCAATTACATGTAAAAATAGTTTTAGCATTCATTTTTGATTTTTTTATTTATTTTTTTTTATTAAAGCTTTTTATTTGTATAACATATGTATGGGTAGTTCCCCAACCTTGATCTTTACAGAGCTTTCCATTACAAATTTTACCCCCAGTCCCCTCCCCTCCCCTAGATGGCAGGAAGTCCACTACATGTTAATAATGTTGAAATGCTTGAGAAGTTATAGCATTCATTTTTTAATAAGATTTTGGGTTCCAAATTTTCTTCTTTGCCTCCTCTTCCCCAAATAAACTGATATAGGTTATACATGTATAATGATATAAGTTATACATGTACAATATATATACATGTATACGTGTATAGTCTGCCATTGATTCTTTCACTGTATTTCCTTTCCATCCTTATATGATACTGTGGCTGTTTTTGTATTTGGGCTAGTGGTACTCTAATCAGGAAAATTGTCCTTTCAGAATAGATATGTTAGGAGCTTTACAATTTGAAAGATGATGAATTTAATTCGATATAATCTGTTTGCCTCCCCACTTCCCTTTCGCGTTTCCCCGGTGAGTCCCTGTGAAGCTTTGGAGGTAAAAGGGGCTTGTGGAGCCCAGCTTGTCCAAACCTCCCCTTTCTCCAAATGGAAGCGCCTGAGCCTGCGATCGGGGTCCTTGCCTAAACCTGGGATTCTTAGCCCCAGTTTCCTTCTCTGAAGCACGCTTCTGACTTAGCCTATCTCGATGGAAATTAATTACACGCCTCTCCTTACTTTGGGCTGATGGCTTTGCTCCCAAAAACCAGGATCTGTTTCCAAACTTGGCTTTGGTGACTTCCTTGGAGAGAGCTGAAGTGGGTCCCCGGGAACGTCACGGGGTGACAGCCCCGAGTCCAGGGGAGCCTTCTAACTGACAGCTCCCGAGCTGCCAGTGCCATGACTCACTGGGTGAGCACCCCCTCACTCCTACGTTGTGGTTTTGAATGGCCAGACTAATCCTGGGACCGATCATGTGCAGCGTGCTGAGGGATGGCACTCGCCGTGTCGGGATAGGGTTACAGGAAACCAGCCTTCAGCTGCCGGGCCCAAAGTGACAGTGGCCCAACAGAACTGCCCCCCGCGTGCGCCCCAAGGCCGGCCACATCCTGCCCCAAGCCAGCGGCCCTGCCCCTCCCCTGACTCCTCTCCACGGAGGCCGAATCCCACAGCCAGTCTGGTGGGAAGCCTCTGCAGGCCCAGAGAGGCCGGCCTCTGGAGGCCAGACCTGCAATTTGTGGCCGGGCCCACCCTCAGAGCCTGGCGAGCACGGCCTTTGAGCATACGGGGTCACCTCCATCCCACGGAGAGGCCTGGGGCTAGGACCTCAGTGGAGACAGCCAGTCCTCAAATCGCAGAGAGGTTGGAGAAAACCTAAACCCAAACCCTGCTAATCTTGTGGCCCAAAGTTACTGGGGGCAGAAATGGAACCACTGGCAGATTGGAAGACACGACAGAGGAGAAAAGCTCCATTCAGAGCTCAGAGAACAATGAAGTCGACGAGATTTGTTTTTCAGAAGTTCAAAATGAATTTTGAAGCAGTTTTGCCTTAAAGTTTTTTCACTTCATTTCCTTAAACAGAATGCATTGGGAATTTTCATCGAGTTGTTATCTGCAGAAACTCTTTGCTTATTTTTGAATTTAGCAAAAGTTCCCTGAGTTTTTCTTAGCTTGAGTTTTGAAAAGCCCAGAATCAAATGCCTTCCCTATACTTGGGTGGGTCCCAGCTATTCATTTGTAACTGGACGGATTCAGTGTCAGCCCTAAGAAATATGTAAAAACATCCACAAGCGTGCCCTCTCTCTCTCTCTCTCTCTCTCTCTCTCTCTCTCTCTCTCTCTCTCTCTCTCTTTCTCTCTCTCTCTCTCTCTCTCTCTCTCGCTCACACACACACACACACACACACACACACACGTCCCATTTCTTTCTGTTGCCTCAACATTCCATACTATCTTTGACAGTTGCTAAGCTCTTTGGAATGTTACAGTACAGAAAATTCGTGCATGTATATACACAGAATATATGTATGGGTTTAAACCAGCTTAAGTAAGAGACATTATCTTGTATATCCCAGGCTCTAAAAAGAAAAAAAAACCTTGAACACAAAATTTCACAGGAAGTTACATAAGATTTCTACATACACCATAGTTTATTTAGCAAAGATGTGCACATAAGGGAAAAAAATTACAAGAATATATATTTAATTAGATCCCAATATATACATGTGTTTGTGTACACACACACACTCACACAGTTCCTGAAAAATAACAAAACTCGGAAAGTATTGTTAATAACTTTTTCTGAAGAGTCACAGAGATTTAAGTTCTTTCTTCCTAAATTGAGTTGTTTTCTTTATTGTTTTCCTTAATGGTAGCCATTAGCTTATGTCACAAGAAAAGTCAAATGCTCCAGAAAAAAGAACTTGAGCTGTTCTTGGCACGCGACATTTTTTCCGTGGCAGATTGAGTCCTGGGTCTTTAGTGTCACTTTTCATCTTCAAAAACCCCCACTTTATAAAATGGGGGGTGGCTCGGACATCAGAAGAATGCAAATTCATGGGGTGTTGCACGGTATTGATTCTAATTCAGCGTCGCAAAGTTATGAAAACTAGCACACGGGCCTAAATGGCCTAGAAAGAATCCAGGCCATTCACCTGCTGCTCTTTTGATTGCTATTTATAAAACTCATTTGTCCTGAACTTTGTCTCTGATGCTCATAGATGCTTCAGACCGAACTGGACAAACCTCAGGTCTTGCTGCTTAAATAATATTCTTGCGTTTCCTGTGTATTTCTTGCAAATGGAGCTTTCTTAAAAGGTTGAAGCCAGGGGAAATTTGATTTTTATTTCATATCCTCTATTTTAGGAATTAAAATCTAGTGTTTTGATAGTAGTCCTATGGAATATACTTTATTAAGCGTTGATCATTGCCTTCCTAACAGACTTTGAACTCTTCTGTGGTGTTGTGAAATAGTGCACTCATTTTTTTTTTTTTTTAAAAAAGCACTTTGTTTTGCCTTTATTTTTATTTGCAGTCAGTAGTCAAGTAGAAATGTGATCATTATGAAGTTTTAGGATCTAGGCCAACCCCTGATTTTACAGAAGAGGAAACTGTGGCTTGCGCAAGGTCATACAGATGATAAGTTTTAGAACGAGGATTTGAACTCGTCACCTCCCGTCCTTCCTGTAGCTCCATCACCCTGCTTCCCCCTCTCTCTCTTTCTCGGTACTCTAGTTGGTTTCAGTGGCGTTGTCATGTCTTACATGATGCAGGGTCAGGATTGCCAGAAGCCATGTGGGGCCCTTTCTTCCCCCTTTCCCTCAGAACCTTGCATATTTCATAGTCCCCCAATTAGAACAAAATCATTCCATAGTCTTATTAATATAGATAAAAGCTAAATTCAGACTTTGTTCAAGTAATGAAGTGTCTGGATAATTCCCGGTGACATGTGATTCAGTTAATCCTACTTTGATTTATCTGCATATTGGTGTTTAAAGAATATTTAAATGTTAATGTTGGGACTTAGTCTTAAGAGAAAACTACAGTTTGGAGAATGATTACTTGTTTTGGCCTCAAAATGAAACCTATGACACTATATCCTGGATTAAGAGAAAGTTTACATTGAAATTGATAATTTGCTGTTTTTCCTTTTATTTGTAGTTTTAGTTTTCTAAAATATTTATGTCCTTCAAAGCATGTTGAATATGCAGTTGATTCGATCAAGTTAGATAACTTTTCCAGTGTCATAGTTTCAACATCCTTGCAAAATACTTTTAAATTCATGGAAATGTTAGTTGGGAGGGGGAAGGTTGGCAATCAGTTCTGTTGTGGTTAATAACATTTTCAGGATTAGATAGTGAACTAGACATTTAAATAAGGGCAATTTCATTTGCAAATATTCATGTAATTTCCATTATATTTAAATAAGTTTGATTATTATTAAAAGCAAATTGCATGAGACTTTATTTTGTTAAATCTATGACAGATATGTGTTTATATATACACACACATATATATATATAATATAATTATATATATAAATATAATATATATGTGTGTATATGTATACATACACACACATACATGCATATATGTATATTTAATGCAGGAGTCTTTTTTTTACCAATGACTTGATATGGCTTGTTTTTGTTTTTGTTTTTTTTAATTACAGGATTAAAATTGCCCTGAAAAAGCATATCAAAGACAATTGTGTATGTAAACAGTTCTGGAAAGCTTGCAGATTTATTCATAAAATTTGCATGAGCTCTGACTCTTTAGTAAGGATTCCTTTAGGAGGATCTCAGGTAGCAGATGGCAAGCATAGAATGCTCAGTTAAACAAATCAAACCATTCAATGATGGCATCTTTCTCAGTTATGATGCATTTAATGTGGTTGCGAAATTTTAAGCTAAAACAATTTTGGAATATGTTGAGAATTTCAGGAGCTCCAAAGGCTTCCTCGGCGCTCGACATATTTGCGTGACTAGACACTAATGATTTTTGTTACCTGAAGAGTAAGCTGTGCTTTGTTTCTTTGTTGCAGATATGCCAATATTTGGTCTCTGTCCAGCCCATGATGATTTCTATTTGGTGATATGTAACCACTGTAATCAGGTCGTTAAACCACAGGCATTTCAATCACATTATGGTAAGTGTGCATCCATTTAAAATCTTCTTTAAAGGGGGAAGGTAAAGCAGGATTAAGCCTAAGATGACAGCAACATGGTGCATCATAATACTTTTTATTTTCACAAAGTAGATTATGTTTAGGATTCATAAGTACCAGTCAGTGCTCATTGTTTTGTAGGTGCTTTGGAAGATATAGCCAAACACTCGTTTTAATTTTTTTTTTTCTCTTGTTTTCCATGAGCTCAATGCTAAGCACTTGTTTTTTGTTTTTTTGGTTTTTTTCGTTTAATTTTTTAAAACAATTTTTGTGAAGTTTGGATTTTGGTTAATTGGGGATCTTTTCTGCATAGTCTTGTGGTCGTTCCTCATTGTGGAATGGAGGAAGGGATGGTTGGGTTCTTGCCGGAAAGGCTTCAGGAACAGGCCTGGGCCAAACTGTGTCTACTTTTGATGACCTGTCTGGTCAAGTCTGGAGTGGCTCATCCCCAGCACACTGGCCATGTGGCGAATTCTTTGGCCATGGCAACCCTTGGACAAAGCACAAGGCAAAATAGCCTTGTGCTCTCTGCGGCCCCTTTTCATTTCTGCAGGGACAGGGTCTGAGTGGTGGGAACGGGTCGGCGTGGAGCTGGGGATTATGGTTTCTTTACCTGCCTTTTTGCCCCCAAATGGGGAATCATTCATCCAGTGACCTACAAGGGTACGTTTTGCCTGAGGAACTGGTTTATCAGTCTTAAGACTCTTTGTGATTGAAACCAGAAGACAAAACAAAGTTGTTGAGAAATTGAACAAGCTGTTGATCAGCTCTAGAAGAAAAGACTCTCCAGGGCCAGATGGATTTACACAAGTGAATTCTACCAAACATTTAAAGAACAATTCCAATATTGTGCAAACTATTTGGAAAAACTGGAAAAGAAGGAATCCTACCAAATTCCTTTCATGACACTGACCTTACCTTTGACCAGGTAGGGTCAAAACAGAAAAAGAAAATTATAGACCAGTTTCCTTAATGAATATTGATACAAAAATCTTAAATAAGATAAATTGAAGGATCGGCTTTCAGATGAGGCAAATAAATTGGCGCGTACACACACACTCACTCACACACTCACACACTGTTCCAGGAGGCACGAATGAGGAAGGCCAAAGATGGGAGCCTGCTATATCTTCTATAAGTCTATTCGTTACAAATAATTTTTCCAAGAAAAGGATCTGAAGGTTATAGATGGAATTCATCGTGGCCCTGTGTCTCCTGGCCTGAAGGCCCAAAGAGCCAGACTCAATTCCTTCCTTCAGTGTTTTTTGTCTGAATGAACTTGGGCAAGTCTCTTCCCTGGGCCTCAGTTTCCTTAACTGTGAAAGAGAAGGGATTGGACTAAATGGCCCTGAGCTCCCTTCCATCTCCAGATCTGGGATCCCATGGTTTTAATGGCACAAAAAGTGAAATTGGTTACAATATAAATGAAAGGAGGGGACGCGTCCAAGTGAGAATCAGTGATTCTCTGGGCAGCTGCCTGCCTGGGATAGTCCCCTGATGTGTATGAATGAAGTTCGGACTCGGCAGAATAATAAAACAAGATACAGGTGCCTGTAGCCAAGATAACTCCAGGCTGAGAGGATATGGTATCAGAAAGGAGAAACAGATGGAGGACAGGAGAGCGAGTGACACGGACTATGTCCGTTTTACCCGGAAGGTTACATGATAGAGATCCAAATGACAGAAGGCCCGAGGGAATGCCTGAGTGACAGAGAAAGAGGGCGGCCATCGGCAATGCGAGAGCAGCGTCACCTGAGAAAGTGGCAACAAGGGAGAAACCAGAGAAAACCCAATGGACGTCACCACCAACACGGTCACCGAGGGGCCTGAGCTGGAGGGCGGACGAGAAGGAGCAAAGCCGGCAAAGACCTGGAAGGGTTCTTGTCAGCAAGCCCATTGCTCTGTCAAGGAGATGGCGAACGTGCTTAGGAAGGACTGAGGAGAATAAAGGGGGAAAACAAAGCATCTATGGAGGCACGCGGTGTGGGGGGCCCAGCTGTGAGGCCTGACGCGGGAGGTTGTCCGGCCTGAGAGAGTCCGAGCGGACGAGCAGGTCGCCTTGCCTTGGATGGACCTCCCGAGGACCCGCGAGGGTCGCTGTGGTTCAGAAGGGCGTCCCTTAGAGCTCTGTTCTGTGGTTCTAGTCCTCAAGAATTGGAATGGGGGATCACTGACAGGGCAGCGGCAGGGGGCAATTCCTCCCATTCTATGGAAGCCATGGAGCAGCGCACCCTTTCTTAAAGAGAGGGAGAATTGGCCTCCAGTTCGCAGTCCCTTCCACTAAATTTGGGCTGCTCCCTTTCCCATGCCAGAGAAAACTGGAGGTGGAAATAAGTGGCTCCCCCCACCCTCGTGGGAGTATCCTGAAGGCTAGTTGTGTCCGGGCTAGCTCAGTACCAGCCCCAGACCTTGGTCTTAGAAAAGCCCTTAGAGGAGATGGGGAACCGAACCAGACATTGTCAGCAGGTTCCCTCTGGGCTCACCCAGAGTTCCCTCACTGTCTGGTCCTCTGTTACAGCTAGTGGATCGGTAGCCTGCAGGGACCTATTTGTTTGACCAGAGAGATGACTGCCCAGGTCTTGATCAAGAGACTGTCCCACGGGGCAGCTAGGGGGCGCAGTGGATAGAGCACCAGCCCTTTAGTCAGGAGGACCTGAGTGCAAATGTGGTCTCAGACACTTAACATTCCCTAGCTGTGTGACCCTGGGCAAGTCACTTAACCCCAATTGCCTCAGCAAAAAGCAAAAAAAAAAAAGAGAGAGAGAGAGAGACTGTCCCAGAACGGAGCAAGCATTCCTCCATGGGGTGATGAGATGGTGATCCATTTCTGGCAGTGCATCCCTTTTGCACATTGGGTAACAAACAACAACAATGAAGTGTGTTGATATAAAGCTGCAGACAGACCATACAGGAAATCAAACAGAACATTCGCTTGGAAAACCTAGATCGGAAGCCTATTCCAGCATCCAAGGAAATTGTGGAGTTCCTTGAGCCAGTGTCCCTGTGGCTTATTTCCTAATTCTCTTCTTCTTTGCACCTGTTGTTCCTGTCACCCTAAGCACCCAGACTTGTTACTTACTATCCTTCAGGATGTTGAATATTCAGCCTATGTCTTCCCTGTGGAGGGACACGATCAATAAGCAAGTATGGCCAGGTTGGAATCCATATGATGGGAGAGGAAGTCACAGGCTTATTGGAGAGCATAGTCAAGACTCTTTTTACTCAGGACAACTAGTTCAAGACGGAAGTTTTCCCCCTACTTACTAAATTCTATGGGATGTCTTAAAAAAAATTATAGAAAACCTGATGGTCAAAATCTAGTTGTTTTTATTCTGCAAAAAGATTCATCTTTTTTGGATCATTTTATATGGAGATAGCTAATGTTTCCTAAGTGGAATTTAATTTATTTCAAAAAAATATTTCCAGATTTTGGGGTTTGGGGGAATGTATTTCTGTTCTTTAAGATGAAGTACACTTGTACAATAGCCCCTGGTGAACACTTTCTTCGGGAAGCCCACCTGATACACACCGAGCAGATCCCTTGATCTGCACATTACTGACAAATCAAGCAAGGGAAGAAGACATACACAAAATGTTGCTGTCTAGAACATCCTCGATCAGTATCGTAAGAGGGGCACAGACCCAGCACCTTAAAGATCCTAAAAGGAAGTGATGGATCCCTTCTGACAAGGGTAGCCAGAGGAGGTGTCCAAGGCAGAACTCATCACCGTTCTCCCGAATCTCTGTTCTTGCGATCTCGGCTCACAACCCGGTGGCTGCTGTTCACTTGTTTGAGTCGTGTCCGACTCTTCGTGAGGTTTTCTTGGCAAAGCTTTTGGCGTGGCTGGCTGTTTTATAGAGGAGGAAACAGTCAGTTAAATGCCTGGCCCAGGGTCACCCCTCACTCAGTGTCTGAGGCCGGATCTGAACTCATGGAGACATGGCTTCCTGACTCCAGGCCTGGCCGCCCTGGCAACCTGCCCTGCCACCCCCCCCATGCAGCACCCCTCCTCGTGGGCCTGCCGCCCTGGTGCTGCTGGTCTTGGTCCTGGCCTCCCTGCCTCGAGTGTCTCTTCTCTTTGTCCTCTCCCTTCGGATGACCAAGCTCGCCCCCCGAGCAGAGTGGTCCGGGATGGAGGACAGTGGGTGGGGAGCCTTACAGCCACCTTACATACAGGTGATAGATTGGCCCCTGCTGCCAAACGGCTTTCAAGAATCGTTAGTGACATGGGATGACTCATCGGATAGGGAAACAGGAAGACCTATTTGGAAATGAAGGTTCCCTATTATTTATAGGGTCCTAATATTCTATTACAGCCCACCTACCTACCACAGTTTAATAACTCATGCTACTGATAGATGTCTACCTTATTTCTTGTTTTTTGCTGTCATAAATTGTGTGGCTGTGAATAATATATGTGTATATATACACACCTATGTATGTGTATGTACATATATTGATGGGGGCAGAGAGAGAGAACATTGTAATTTAAGTATGTTATTAGCCATGAAATCTCTGGGGCAGAGAATGGAGGCTTGAGTCATTTTTCTTTTTTTTGCTGAGCCAATTGGGGTTAAGTGACTTGCCCAGGGTCACACAGCTAGGAAGTATCTGAGGGCAGAGTTGAACTCAAGTCCTCCTGACTTCAGGACTGGTGCTCTATCCACTGAGCCACCTAGCTGCCCCTCTTTTTTTTTTTTTTTTTTTTTTTTATTAAAGCATAATTTCACTTTGCTTCCCGGAGTGAGTGGGCCGGTTCACAGTGTGACCAAGCACACCTGTCTCCACATCCTTTGCAATGTTGATTTTTTTCCATCTTTTATCCTTGGTGCCAGTTTTCTCAACAAGCGGTGGGACCTTCTGATTGTTTTCAGTTTTCATCTGCATTTCACTAGATATTGACGAATGGATGAGTCTGTCATGTAGTAGTTTAAAGTTTGCAGTTGTACTTTTTTCCCCCAAAAAAACCAGTCATAATTGTGCTAACGAAACTTTGTGGTGAAATGTGCGCTTGGTTCGGAGTCCAGAACCTTGCCTCTGACACAAGCTCTTCATAGGAGCTTGGCCAAGGCTGCCTCCCTGGAGTGTTAGGAAGAAAGTACATTCTAAAATGCCGTGTGTGAATTATTATCCCGATCCAAACAATGGCAGAGGGAAATGACGGTGCCAGGCTTGCGGGTTGGCTAGGTTAGACTAGCAGAGGCCGGTGGGATCGGCTCGTGGGGAGAGATGAATTTGGTCTCGAATTTGCCGATTCGATGCCAAGGGAATCACCCCACCTTCCTGCCAAGGGAGGGCTTCCCAATGGTGTTGGGGTGCAGCTGTGGTGGAGTAGAAAGCAGAGGAAGCCGGGGTCAGAGCCCTGGGGGACCCCCCTCATCTGCTGGAGGAGGGGGGGCTGGCAGGGGTACCGAGGTAGTCGGAGCTGCTTGTGGGTGGTTTAGGCGGGAGTGATAGGGCATAGTCGGTGCAGACCAGAGCAGGTGGTGACTGCTGGCTTCATGGCTGCAGCCCGAGCCAGATAAAATAGAACTGGGAAGGGCGGAGCCAAAGAGCCGCCAATCCAGCGCATCGCCGATAGTGGGGATTGGTGGTTTTCTAAGTCAGCCTGCAGACCACAGGATCCATTTTTGTTTGAGTTTGACACCTCCAGGGTGGGCCCAAAATTTGGCGGTGGTCAGGAGCCCGGGGAAAGCATTCCTCCGGCGGGGATGAGTTAGTAAATCCTTTCCTTGCCATCCCCTTCACACGTCAGGTAGCAGATGGTCACAGTGAGTGTGTCCTTATAAAGCTGCGGTCAGACGCTCACCGAGGTTGGAAAGCAGGTTCCGACCGAGACCTTAGCAGCCTCCTCCTTACCCCAGCCGCCCGATCCCCTTCTCCAGTGGCCACCGTGTCCTAGTTCCCTGCGCCTCCCCTGCGTCGGTTGTCCCTTCTCGCTGCTCCCCGTTGCCATCATGCCCAGGATGGAGCAGAAATTCCCTGTGCCGTACGCACTCGGTGGTGCTGCAGACTCGACCGTGCTCCTGCTCGTCCCTCCTGCTGTGCTCCCAGGGGACTGAGTCCCTGAGAGTGCTCCTGCTCTCTCCTCTGTCCCCCTCCCCTGTTTTTCCCTTCCTGACCCATAGTTCTGGTTGTATTCTGGACACTCACAAGCCTTTCTGTACCCAGGGCACTGACCAGCTGCTGTGGCTGTGGTCTGAGTGAGGGGCTCCCTCTGCGCCGCTCTTTCCCCTGGGACTTGGAACTCCTTTCAGAACCATCAGCGCAGGGCCTGGCATGTGGTGGGCAATGGGGGCCTTCACCCAGGCCTCCTCAAGCGAGACAGCCTGCCAGTTGGGCCATGTCCTCCCCCTGGGCCACGACCAGACCCTCCTGCCCACCCTTGTGGCTCCTGCCTCCTGTGAGCCGCATCCTTTTGGGCTCAGCCCATCGTGCCTTGTCCTGGCCCCTCTCCAGGGGCTGCCGACCCTCTCCGATCACGCCCGCCCCTTCCCTGCCTTCTCTGCTGCACTCAAGTCCGTCTCAATGACGTCTTCCCCAGCCCCCCGTCACCCTTGACCTTCCAAGGTTCCTTCTCTGCCAGCCCCCTCCACTAATTGGAATTTCATTTGCCTCTGAGACCAGAAGGGTGTTTTGGTGGTGAGCTGGCCCAAAGCTGGAAAAGCTGGCTCTGTGACGCAGGCTGGCTGGGTGCGCTCTGAGACTCTCTGTCAGAGGAGGTGCCCTTCCGCTTCAAGAGGGAGTTGTCCATCCCTGGGACATCTCGGGTCCGGCCGCAGCCTTCCTAGGTCACTCCAGCTCCTCCCCCTCCCTCCCTCCTTTCAGTCTCTCTCCTCCCCCCGCTTTCCCCAGACCAGGGGGCTTCTTCTCGTCAGTGATGTGGGCCCCTTTGGCCGGCTGGTGAAGCCGAGGACCCCTCCCACAATTTTGCCCCGAAGACCCAAACCAAAACAAATGCAGACTTTTCCAGTCCTCGTCACCATAGGCGGTTTTGCGTCTTGCTCTTGAGAAGTATTCATGCTGATGGGAGGGAAAGCTCTGTTCTTACCTTCCAGTGAAAACGTGTCCTTTTGTGAAAGGTTATGTCACGGCCTGTTAATGTTTCTTTTCTTGTAGTGTGGACAAGGGAAAACCCTGTCTGCTGTGTAGTTCTGGTCCTCTGAATGAAAAATTGTTACGGCACACGACACAATTCCTCCCAAAACAGCTGTCTGTTGAGGAAGAGCATGGTACCTCCAAAGCCAAGTGTCGTAATTGTTTGGAACCGTTTTCCCGGTTCTGAGGCGGGTGTCATCCTTCCTGCGCTGGCTGTTGGGCCTTTGGGCGGTTGGGAGGTCCCCCGGCTCATCATCCATCAGCCAACAGGCCTTCCCAAGCTTTGAAAGTGGCTTCCCAGTTTCCTTGGGCACGTCCTGTTGGGTTTCTGAGAGACAGCATTAAAAGCTATCAGTCACCAGACATGGATGAAGCGCTTTTCCCAGGGCAGGTTCTGTGTGAGGCCCCAGGGAGACGGAAAAGGGAAGTCACTGACCTCGAGGAGCTTAAGTTTGGGGGGGGGGGGCATCTGCCCATCAGTGTGGAGTACATTGGGAAAGGTGGATGTTCATTCCTAATGGAGGTCGCGGCCCAAGGGGAGTGGAAACCTGAATTTAATCTGCAGACTCCTGTTTTCCCACAGATTTCTGTTTGAAAGGCCCAGGAAAAGAAGGTGGATGAATCATCATTGAAAATTAGGGTCAAGGTAGTCTGTGGGCCGCGTTACTCTGGCACTGTTGTTCTAGCGGCTTTGATTCCCCTTATCTTATTTTTCCGTAGCAGCGTCCTTTTGTCTGACAGGAGCATGTCCGTCACTCTGTCGACGAGGTATCTGTTGAGCTGTTCCTGTGTGCTTAGTGCTGGGCCCAATACATAGGGGATGACAAAGACACACGAGCCGTGGTCCCATGCCCTGGAAACTCCTCCCAGTCAGGAAGACAGAGACAAGGATGCTCTTGTCAGGCCCTTCAGGAGAGCGGGCAGGGACCGATGGACGCCTTGTGTGGGGTCTGTAATGGAAGCTGTCTCTGTGGGCCCGGACCAGCTCTGAGATTCTAAATGGGCCGAGCCCTGGGAGTTAGCCCAGGGTTCCAAGATGGCGGTCAGGGTGGGCCTCCTGGGGTGCAGGCGGGAGCCCAGGAGTCAGGGGCAGAGCAGAGAGGAGGTTCAGACCCACATCTGCAGCGCCAGCCCCCACCTGAGGACTCAGAGGGGTCGTTTGGACTCTTTGACCTTCTCAGCCCCTGGCACAGTTTATAGTCCACCGTGGCCCCAGCCCAGGGACGTTTTAGTGCTGGGCCCACACAGGGCTCTGGTCAAGCTGGCAGCTGGCTCAGGAAGTGTCCCACCCGTAGATCCTTGTGCCATCAACCTGGCAGTGCCTTTTTGTGACGGCAGTAGTCGTGTCTTAAACCCTAAATTCCAGCCCGGATCTTGTGCATCTCCCAAAATGAACACTTTGGTTTCCACTTCCTTCTTATGTGATTGCTGTCAGTGTTTTATTTTTAATTTTTAAATTAGGTTTTTATTGTTTATTTTTTATTTTTTATATCTTACACTAGTATAATTGTCCCAAAAATCCTTCTCTCTCCTATAGAAAGCCTTTCTACTTGACAAATAGTTTTTTTTTTGTTTGTTTTTTGTTTTGCTTTTTCCCTGAGGCAATTGGGGCTAAGTGACTTGCCCAGGGTCACCCAGCTAGAAAGTATTAAGTGTCTGAGACCAGATTTGCACTCAGGTCCTCCTGACTTCAGGGCTGGTGCTCTACCCACTGTGCCACCTAGCTGCCCCTGACAAATAGTATTTTTAGAGAGGAAAAAAACCAACACAAATGATGAAATCCAAACCTGTGCATTGGGTAGGAGCAGGTCGACCTTGGCCCTTAGGATTTTGTGACATTTACCTTTAATTTTTTGGTAATCATTCTTTCCATTGATGTTGTTGTAATCACTGGGTATATGTTTCATCGGCCCTGCATTAGAGATGGTTCTCGTGTATTCTCATTGCACATGAAGCTTGGCTATATATTTTAGACTTTTTAGCATTAAAAAATTTTTTTGTCAAAGGCATTTTCTGCATCTGTTGATCATGTGATTTTAGATGTTTTGGTTTTTAATATGATTAATTATGGTGGTTGTTTTTCCAATGTTGAACCATGCTTTCATCTGTAGTATAAATCCCACTTGATTATAATGAATTGTTTCTGGAATAAATCACTGTAGTAACTAAACTACAAGAGTCTGTTTAAAATGTTTGGATCAATGTTAAAATTAATTATATTTGACCTGTAGTTTGCTTTCTTTTATCTTTCTCTGGCTTAGGTATTAGAACCATTTTCCTTTCATTAAAGGATTCTGGTATGGTGCTTTTTTTTCTTGGGTTTTTGAAAATATTTTGTAAAGTGTTCATTCTTTTGAGAAGTTTGATAGTAATCTCTTGTGAATTCATCAGAACCAGAAGGTTTTTTTTTGTTTTTTTGTTTTCTTTGAGAAAGGTGAAATCACAATACCTTTATATTTGGACCTGCTTCCTTTTTTGATATTGAGTTATTTAACATCTCTCTATGGTTTTCTGATAGCTGTGTATTTTATATTTTTGAAGTTATTTTTCTGTTTCCTTTGTGTTCTCAGTTTTAGCATAACAAGTTCTTATTATTTTTATTTCTTCCAGTTTTGCTATGATTTCACTTTTCTCATTTGCTGTTTTAAAATTTTTGTTTTCTGCTCCTTAATCAGATTTTCTAATAGTTTATCAATATTACTGGCCTTTTCAAAGAACCGGCTTTTAGTTTTGTCATTTCTGTGGAGATTTTTTTTTAAATTTCCAGTTTAGTAAATTTGTTTCTATTCCCTTAGTTTCATTTTGGGTTGCCTTTGTTTTTAAATGTTTCTTTTAAACCACAGATGGTAAGATTTTT
>JAJPUD010016420.1:0-18671 GCA_023553655.1 Myrmecobius fasciatus
TTAGAGATGAGACCTTTATCAGAACCCTTAAATGTAAAGATGATTTCCCAATTTATTGCTTCCCTCCTAATCTTGTCTGCATTGATTTTGTTTGTACAAAAACTTTTTAACTTAATATAGTCAAAGTTATCTATCTGGTTTTCAATTAAGAGTTCCAGTTCTTCTTTGGACATAAATTTATTCCATCTCCATAGGTCTGAGAGGTAAACTATATTACATTCCTCTAATTTACTTATAGTATCACTCTTTATATCCAGATCATGAACCCATTTAGATCTTATCTTGGTATGTGGTGTTAGATGTGGGTCAAGCCCTAATTTCTTCCACACTAGTTTCCAGTTTTCCCAGCAGTTTTTGTCAAATAGTGAATACTTATCCCAAAAGCTGGGGTCTTTGGGTTTATCAAAAACCAAATTGCTATAGTTATTGCCTAGTTTGTCTTGTGATTCTATCCTATTCCACTGATCGACTACTCTATTTCTTAGCCAGTACCAAATGGTTTTGATGACCGCTGCTTTATAATGAACTTTGCTACTATTTTTTCTAGATCTGTAAGATAATTTCTTGGGAGTTTGATTGGTATGGCACTAAATAAGTAAATTAGTTTGGGTAGTATTGTCATTTTTATTATATTCGCTCAGCCTACCCATGAGCATTTCACGTTTTTCTAATTGACCAGGTCTGATTTTATTTGTGTGGAGAGTGTTTTGTAGTTTAGTTCATATAGTTCCTGACTATCTCTTGGCAGATAAATTCCCAAATATTTTATACTATCAACAGTTATTTTGAATGGAATTTCTTTTTGTATCTCTTGCTGCTGAACTTTATTGGTAATATATAAAAATGCTGATGATTTATGTGGATTCATTTTGTATCCTGCAACTTTGCTAAAGTTGTGAATTGTTTCTAGTAGTTTTTTAGTTGAGTCTTTAGGGTTCTCTAAGTATACCATCATGTCATCTGCAAAGAGTGATAATTTGGTTTCCTCATTACCTACTCTAATTCCTTTAATCTCTTTTTCTTTTTTTAGTGACAAAGCTAACATTTCTAAGACAATATTAAATAATAATTGTGACAATGGGCAGCCCTATTTCACTCCTGATCTTATTGGGAATGGTTCTAGTTTGACTCCATTACATATGATGCTTGCTGAAGGTTTTAAGTAGATACTACTAATCGTTTTAATGGAAAGCCCATTTATTCCTATACTCTCCAGTGTTTTTAATAGGAATGGGTGTTGGATTTTATCAAAGGCTTTTTCTGCATCTATTGAGATAATCATATGTTTTTGTTAATTTGGTTATTAATATAATTGATTATGCTAATAGTTTTCCTAATATTGAACCAGCCCTGCATTCCTGGTGTAAATCCTACTTGGTCATGGTGTATTATCCTGGGGATAACTTTCTGTAATCTCGTTGCTAAAATCTTATTTAAAATTTTTGCATCAATATTCATTAGGGAAATTGGTCTATAGTTTTCTTTCTCAGTTTTCTCCCTACCTGGTTTAGCTATCAGCACCATATCTGTGTCATAGAAGGAATTTGGTAGTACACCTTCTTTCCCTATTTTTTTGAATAGTTTATATAGTATTGGGATTAATTGTTCTTTGAATGTTTGGTAAAATTCACATGTAAATCCATCTGGTCCTGGAGATTTTTTTTTAGGGAGTTGATTAATAGCTTGTTCTATTTCTTTATTCCAAAATAGGGTTATTTAAATAATTTGTTTCCTCTTCTGTTAACCTAGGCAATCTATATTTTTGTAGATATTCCTCCATTTCATTTACATTATCAAATTTATTGGCATGAAGTAGGGCAAAGAAACTCCTAATTATTACTCTAATTTCCTCCTCATTGGAGAAAAGTTCTCCGTTATCATTTTGGAGACTAACAATTTGATTTTCCTCTTTCCTTTTTCTAATCAAATTAACTAAAGGCTTATCTATTTTGTTGGTTTTTTTCATAAAACCAACTCTTAGTTTTATTTATTAATTCGATAGTTTTCTTATTTTCAATTTTATTGATCTCCCCTTTGATTTTCAGTATTTCCAATTTGGTATTTAATTGAGGGTTTTTAATTTGGTCTTTTTCTAGCTTTTTTTAATTGTAAGCCCAGTTCATTGATCTTCTCTTTCTCTGTTTTATGTAAGTAAGCATCTAGAGATATAAAATTACCCCTTATAACCACTTTTGCCGTGTCCCACAAATTTTGGTATGTTGTCTCATTATTTTCATTCTCCTGGATGAAATTATTGATTGTGTCTATAATTTCCTCTTTCACCCATTCATTCTTCAGGATTAGATTATTTAATTTCCAATTAACTTGTGGTCTATTTTCTCCTGGCCTTATATTACATGTGAGTTTTATTGCATCATGATCTGAGAAGGATGCATTTATTATTTATGCTTTTCTGCATTTGATTTTGAGGTTTTTATGCCCTAACACATGATCAATTTTCATATAAGTTCCATGAACCCCTGAAAAAAAGTATACTCCCTTCTATCACCATTCAATTTCCTCCAGAGATCTATCATACCTAACTTTTCTAGCCTTTTGTTTACCTCTCTAACTTCTTCTTATTTATTTTGTGCTTTGATTTATCTAATTCTGATAGAGCAAGATTGAGATCCCCCACTAGTATAGTATTACTGTCTATTTCTCCTTGCATCCCTGTTAGTTTCTCCTCTAGGAATTTGGATGCTGTACCATTTGGTGTGTATATGTTTAATATTGATACTGCTTCATTGTCTATGGTACCCTTTAGTAAAATTAGTTTCCCTCCTTATCTCTTTTAATTTGATCTATTTTTGTTTTTACTTGATACGAGATAAGGATTGCTACCCCTGCCTTCCTTTGTTCACCTAAAGCATAGAAGATTCTGCTACAGCCCTTTACCTTCATTCTGTATGTATCTCTATGTTTTAGTTGTGTTTCTTATAAACAACATATTGTAGGATTCTGGCTTTTAATCCAGTCTGCTACCCGCTTCCGTTTTATGGGAGAGTTCATCCCATTCACATTCACAGTTAAAATAACTATATCTGTATTCCCTGCCATCTTATTTACCCAGAGTTATGATTTTCTCTTCCCTTTCCCCTCTCTCCCTTCCCCCCTCCCCAGTATGTTATTTTTGATGACCACCTCCCACCAATAGTCCTCCCCCCTTTAGAACCCCTCCCTCCCCTTTATACCTTTCCCCTAATCCTTCTATTAGTCTATCCCTTTCCTTTCCTCCTTTCCTTCCCACTTTCCCACAAGGAGGGTCAGACCTTTCTTTGAAGCCAAATGTGTCTGATATACTCTCTTAGAGTCCAATCTAATGAGAGTAAGGTTTACACAATACTCATCACCCTCCCTTCTTTCCCTCAATTATATTAAATCTTCTATGTCTCTTTATGAGATTTTGCCTTATTTTACCTCCTTTATTTTTACTTTATTTTGCCTCCTTTCCCCCACTTTTTTCAGTATGGTAACCCTTCCACCTCTAATTTCTTTTCCATTATTATCAAAGAAAAATCAAATTATACCCCCATTCTTTAAGGATACCTATAGTAGAAATATAGTTCTCAAGAGTTCTTTCCTTTTTACCTTTTTATGCTTCTCTTGAGTTCTCTACTTGGAGGTCAATTTTTTTGTTCAGATCAGGTCTTTTCATTAGAAATAGGTGAAATTCTCCTGTATCATTGAACGACCATCTTCTTCCCTGGAAGATAATGCTCATTCTATCTGGACAACTTATTCTTGGCTGTAATCCAAGTTCTTTTGCCTTTTGGAATATCTGATTCCAAGCCCTTCGATCCTTTAATGTGGCAGCTGAGAGATCTTGTGTAATTCTAATTACAGTTCCTCGGTATTTGAACTGTTTCTTTCTAGCTGCTTGCAATATCCTTTCCTTGGTGCGATAGTCCTGAAATTTGGCCACAATATTCCTTGGGGTTTTAATTTTGGGGTCTCTTTCTGGAGGTGATCGGTGAATTCTTTCAATGCCAATTTTGCCTCCTGATTCTAAAACATCAGGGCCATTCTCTTTCATGATTTCCTGGAAGATAGCATCAAGGTTCTTTTTTTCATTGTGGCTTTCAGGGAGTCCGATAATCCTTAGATTGTCTCCCCTGGATCTGTTTTCCAAGTCAGTTGTTTTTCCTAGGAGATATTTCATATTTTCTTTGAATTTTTCATTTTTTTGTTTGACTGATTCTTGAAGTCTTATTGAGTCATTTACTTTTATTTGTTCAGTTTTAATTTTTAAAGTATTACTTCCTTCAGTTATCTTTTTTAGCTCCTTTTGTAGTGGGCCAATTGAATTTCTTGGTTCAATGCATTCTTTTACCATTTTGCCAATTTTATTTTTCAGTGAATTGTTGTCTTTTTCCATTTCACCATTTTTATTTTCCAGTGAATTGGCCATTTTTTCCAATTCACCAATTTTGTTTTTCAGTGAATTGTTTTCTTTTTCCAATTCACCAGTCCTGTTTTCCAGTTTTTCACATCTCTGTTGCAGAGTGTTATTTTCTTCTTGCACTGATCTCAATTTATTTCCCCATTCTTCTTCTAGTTTTCTTTTGAGATTCTTTATGCAATCTTCCAGGTAAGCCTTCTGAAAGTGAGACCAGCTTAAGTCTGCCTTTGTGGCTTCATCTGGGATTGTTTTCAGAATCTCAGGATCTGGGGACTGCTCTCCTTTCTCTCCGTAGAAGCTGTCTATGGTGAGAGCTCTCTTCTGCTTCTTACTCATGATTTGGAGCTGAGGTATCAGTCACCAGCAGGGAATACTGCCACAGTTTCAATTTGCCCTGGGGCAGTTTGCCGAGTTGACTTCCAGTCTGAGGCTGGTCGGGCTATATCTGCACTAGGACCACACTTTCAGCTGCTCTCAATCCACCCTTTACCAGAGGCAGATCTGCCAAAGCACCTGCCTGCAAGCAGCACAAAGTGGCCCAGGCATCTCCCAGGGATTTCCTGGGTGCCTAAAATCCACAGCTCCGACTTCGGTCCGGGCACTGGCGTCTGAATGTGGCCAGTGGCCAATTCCCCTGAGGCTAACCTTCTCCAGAGTTTTTTCAGAATAGATTTTTGATAGAAGTGCTTTGTAGTCCAAGTGTTTGATGGAGCCCTCACTCCAAAACCAGTTCAGAGGCTCAATTTGTCTGGGTCTGAGGGAAGGTCTCAGGAGCTCACAGAGAATGCTGTTTTCAGTTAGCCATCTTGGCTCCCAACAATGATATTTTGTAATAAAACTTAAAATTCAAAACAAATATTTCTGAAAGCACATGTACTATCAAATGTCTAGAAGTTATGCTTCCTGACCTTGAACATGAGTTCCATCTTTTCATAAAATATTGATGGCCACTCTTATGCATTCCTCTCCTTATAACTTAGACCCTTGTCACCACTACTATATCTTATTTCTGTTTCACTATCTAATCCTTATGGTTTCTACCTGCTGTTCTTTGGAGGAAAGTCCTTATGTTGCTGTTGTGTGGTGAATATATTTTATAGTTCTCAAGATTTATCAAAGATCACAGCTTTTCACTCATATTCATAGGTTTTATATTCCCAGATATCAGTGCAACCAACACCATCTAAGCCAGTCACAGTTGCATGTGCTTTAAAGCTAAGTGTAGCCTGACTCTTGAGCTGCCTAAAAGTCGATTTGCTTTCATTTAAATTGGGCAGATGTAAAAAGAAAGTAAAAAAGAAGAAAGGAGAAGGGAGAAAAGGGAAAGGAGAGGAAAGAGGAAAGAAAAAGAAAGGAAAGGAAAAAGGAAAGGAAAGGAAAAAGGTCCCATTATTAGCCTTGCAGTTCATTGCTGGCAGTTGGATAGTGTGTAGGGCAGGGGGAACTTTTCTCTTTAAAAAAAAAGTCTCATCCAGTCTGTGATTGAATTAATAAGAAAAAAGATATAATAGGAAATAATGTGTATCTAATTATTAATGTACTATAGAAATGAGCTTTTATATTGCAATTTATATTGCAATTACCTTCTTTGTGTTATACAGCAGAACAATACAGAACTTCTTTATTAATGTCTAATAGCATGGTAATTTAAAATATTCAAGTTTTTTTTAATAAGGTAGTGTATGAAATGTTACCTAATTTGACAAGATTAATTATACAATTAACTTGAGACTGCTTTCAATTAAATTAGTAAAAAATTCTTAAGCTAGATGCTTTTGAAAAGAATGCTGGAATCTAATATGAAGTAAGATTGCCTCTTAAACATTATATTAATTAGAAGGAGATGAAATAATGCATGTTTTGTTAATATAAAGGACATTGTCAAAAGGTAGAATTTTATGACTTTATTATTATTATTGTTATTATTATTGAAATTATAATAACAACAAAGTACTAGCCCACTAAATCATTCAAAAGAATCTCAGATAACAGCAGGAAACACAGTGGAATTATTTCTGTATTGGAAGCTCAAGGAGAACAGGACAGATCTGGCAGAAAGATAACTGTGTACTATAAGGAAACCTAAGCTATTTAGCTCAACAAGACCTTAGCTCAGCTCATAGACTGTCACAATGCATTCTGGATATCTTGTGGCTTTTTCTGCGTTGTTACTTTTAGTTAAATTTAGTTAATTTTAGCTGTGTAGTTAATTTAGTTAAATAGTTAAATTTAGTTAGTTAATGCTAATAACATATCATAGTATCTTGCCAACATTAAACATGCAGTAAATATTTTTGCTGAATTTGCCAAGTTGAATATTGAATATTGAATATATATATATATACATATCATGCTAAATCATATTGATGCCTTTCTCTATAATAACTGCCTTCCTCAAAAGTGTACAAAATGACTATCTCTATGTTTAATAATGTTTCTATTGACTACTGTAGCAATTTTAGAAATCAATGGATCATAGGTTTAGAGCAGCACAGGTATTTAGCAGCTACCTAGAAAATCCAATCATTTTACAGGTGAGAAAATAGAAGAACAGAGAACAGAGAAAAATGTTGCCCAATATCACATAGGTAGTAGAGTAACAAAGCAAGGAATTGAAATCCAGGATATTTTCCAGGGGATTAGGCTGATTCCCTATGTTCTCACAGAAAAATTTGGGGTCCACTACTACATTTTTAATTGCATTTAAGAATCCTAACATTACTTATTAAAAAAAAGCATCTTACCTTTTGTTGCAATTTCTCCATATGTTTAATTCTCCCATATATAGCTTGTATATGCATTAAGGGCACACATTATTAAAATATCACATACACATATTAAAATTCCCATCTCCCTGGGAATTCTCATTGATTCCACCAGACTTGAATACTTAAGTAATCACATAGTTCTGCCATTACTTCAAGTTATTTAGCAGAATTCCCTAATTGGAAGGGCTACTTGGAGAAGCTTTTTCAAACAAATTAGCATTACCTGCTGTTAACTTCACAGTAAACTAAATATTGTCACTTTAAGTGACAATATAAAACAATCGATAAATGTTTATGGACTCTAATGACTGACTAGCTTATAAAAAATAGATACATAGATTGAACTTCTATTCAATGGCCAATTTCAGCCAAGAGTTTCTTGGCTGTAGGTATTGTATATTTTGAATACTAACTGTAAAATCAGCAGCAAGATTAAGAGTTTTTCAGTTCTTGTTTTAAGATATTGTGCTTATGATGAGAAAGATGTCACTCTTCTCTTATTTGGTAATATTATATATAATATAATACATTAGTATTATTTGTAATTTGTAAACCTAAAGGAATCAGAAGGGTCATCTTCCTTTCTTACTGGCAACAGCTCCAATGATGACCAACAGACACGACTGATATCTCAGCTCCCCATTTTGTACTGAGCAACAAAAAGTGTTAATTAGATAAATTCTATTCCTCACCACTAAACAAATATAAATAGATGCTATGTATGATCAAAGTTAGGTTTTTACCTGTATCAGCACTCTCATCTTGTAGTAATTGCCTTACTTTTGGTGCTCAATTTTAGACTAAGAATAGGCAAGGGAAATAAGACAAGTTGGTTTCTTTTACCTTTGTTATAGATGTAGAAATGTTGCTGTGATACTTTCTAGGTGAGTAACTATCTTAAGTCCCTTAACTTCCCTATAGCATTATCTGTAAAATGGGGATAAAAAGTCATACTACTGACATTACAAGATTCTTGTGAAATAATATATGTAAAGAACTTTGTAAACCTTAAGTGCTATATAAGTTTCAACTGTTATCATTATCATTATTGTCTAATTATGATAGTTACTCTCTCTGACTGTATATGTATTAGCCAAGTTAGAGATATTCTCAATGGTATTTATTCCCTTTCTTTCTCCACCCCACTAAAGAAGCACCAGCCTGGTTTAAATGTTGGAGCTTAAAAGACTTGTGAAATTTCAGAGAATTGGGATCTAGATTCTAGGATAGGTTCTGCTAGTTTTGGAGGTCAGAGGTCATAGGTTGAGAATGGGAATGGGCCTCAGAGTTGATACAATCCAAATCCCTTCAGTTCACAAGTGAGGAAACTGAGGTAAGGAGATGAGGTCACAGATAATAACCATTAGAGATGATATTTGCATCTAGGTCCTTTAATTCAGTCAACCCCTACTTTTTCAGTTACTGCTTCAGTTTGAGCATCAGAATTGAGCTAATTCCCTTTCATTGTTGCTTCTTGATCCTTCTTCTCTTCCTCCTTTTGGGTTCTCCTGTTTAGAATGTAAACTTCCTTTAAATTTACCAGATACAGGGGTCACTTGAAATTATAATAATAACAAGGTACTATTCAACTTATCTGAGAAGGCCCTTTTATTTTTGTAATGAAGCATAAGACTACCTCAGTTTTACTACAGCAATAACAGATAAAAAGATGTTCTTGTAAAAATACATTTTTATAAAAATACTGTATTTTTAGATTAGATTAGGGGAAAATCTTATTAAGGTTTATTATGTTTCAGGCTCTCCTTAAGAGCTGGAAATTTAAATATAAGCAAAGGGATAGTCACTGCTTTTATGAAGCTTACATTCTAAGGGATGAAGAAAAGAAATGGAAGAGTAAAGTTCCTGAGTAGGAGAAAGGTAGAAACTTCTTCAGGAGAATGAGAAGCTGAAATTAGGAAGGGTTGGGGATATGAATGCATGAAAAGTAGCCTATGTGTGTCTTTAGAAAACACATTCCCAGAAAAAGCAAAACATCCTTAGGAAGTGATATACCAACAGTTGGGGAAAGGGTAATTAGAAAAAAGGAAAGAGAAAAGTGCAGAGCAGAGAAATGCTCTATGAATATCTAACATACAGGAGGATAAATAAGTTTACACACTCAAAATAGTAGAAAAGATTTATCAAGTGGGGGCTAATGGAGCCAATTCAACATGGCCTACAAGAGCAATTGTCAAAGTTTTGAAGTGAGCATGTATACTTCAAAAACCAACAATTGTCACAAATCAGATCTTAATTTACTGTTTTTTGATTGTCTAGGTTTAATGAAGTGTTAATAATTCAGATTAAATTTAAGCAAGAATACATTCATCCCCCCCCCCCAGAGAGCTTGGTTGTTAAATATTTATCGAAACACCCCTGTATTGCTGTAAACATTGCTTCAGATCAGTAAGAATGCAGTAGAAGGCTAAGAGAATGAAGTCATCACCAGACTGGAGGTTATTGATGCTGCTATTGATGCTACAGATGTTGCATATGCTGCTGCTGCTGCTGTGCATTTGAGTGATTTACCTATATCTCATTTGAATCTCACAACACCACTGCCTATGGGTGATCAAAATAAAAGAAAGAGAAGCAGGGAAGGGATTGAAGAATCAGGAATGGAAGCATGTAATTTGGGGAAAAGGGGGACGAATGGAATTTAAATATTTATTATCTGGGCTAAACTCATTTTATTTGAGATCTAGAAATCTTAAGTGATTTGCCCTAAGTCACACAATTAATAATAGAGTTGGGACCAGAACTTAGGTCTTTCCTAACCATCAGATCTTTTTTTTTTCTTTAGTGAATAGAACAGTTAGAAGTCACTGAATATAGGTTGAGGGTTTGAGGAGATGTGTTCCTGGTTCCTTCTTCTAGCCATAAAACTAACAGCTACATTTGAAAAAGAAGCAGAGAAATACTGAAGAATTCCCATCTTCATTCTTACCATAAAATGTGGTAACTTCCCATAGAAGTTTTCCCAAAGTCAGTTTTGGTGTACTATTTTATTAATCATCATTTATAGCAGTGTCTCATCTTGACAAATATGAAGAGTGATCCTGTACAAATAACTTAAATTTTTCAGCGCTTGACAACTCCCTAGGACAACTTTCAGAGCCGGTACTAACATACATAGGTACAGAGAATTCTCTTATCCGGGAATTCCCTATAACAATGAAATTAGAAATCCAATCCCTCTAACATTAAAAAAATGACTATGAATGTTATGCCTACAACTATACTCTTTGGTCATTGAAAATTTAAAGAAGAAAAATCGTCATACTCAGTAGTACCACCAGCATTTTTTTTTTCTGCATTTACCATTAGGTTCATTGTTAAAAAAAAAAAAAAAAAACATTTTATGTTGTTTCATTATGTAGTTATAGTGGGTGTATCTTTTGGGCCTCCTTTTTTTCCCACTCATCATTACTTCAAATGTCATACCATGTTTCTTTATATTTTTTGATATATATCATTCTGTATAGTGCAATAATATCCCATTGTATTCATATTGCCCTAATGTTGGGTACATAATTTGTTTTTAGTTTTGCTACTAAATATAATATTGTTTTGATTTGTTGGTTTGTTTTTATTTTCTTTTTTTGTACAAATGGATGTTTTTTTAGTTGCCACTAACCTAATATAAGTGTGATACTAAAAGTGGAATTGCTAGATTAGGTGCTATACAAAGTTTTGGAACATTTATGATATAATTCCATTTTGTTGTCCAAAATAACCAAATCAATTCAGAGACCACCAGCAAAGAATTAATTTTCATACTTTTTAAAATCCCCATCAATATTAAATGTATCATATTTTATCATCTATACCTGTTTGATAGGTGTCAGGTCATACCTTATTGTTGCTTTAGCTTATGTTTTTTTCCCCTCATTATTAGTGTTTTTGGACACTATCTCTAGTAGTTGTTGATAACTTAGTTATTTTCCTTTGAGAATTTTATTTTTGCCAAATTTGACTACTTACCTATTACAGAATGATGACTACTTATATAAATTTGTACCAATTATCTATAGATTTTAAATTTCAGGTATTTTCTCTAAAGCTTTTAATATATAGCTTTTGTTTCATAATCTATATCTTTCCATTTTATTTCCATTTTTTAATTTTATTGTGAACAAATTTTTTACTTCAGCAAAAAGCTTAAAGTAGAATTTGCCATATTTTACTTTATAATTTGTTATATCTAATTAATAATTTTCCCCAATCTATAATTGTTACAAGATATAGCTTATTCATTTCCTCTAATATTATTTGCAATATGATTCTCCATCAAAAAAACTTCAAATTTATGTTAATTCATTTGAAATTTATTATCATAGATTATTTAAATTATTATTTTAATTGTTTTTCTAGTACTATCTTCTACCAAACTCTGACCCAGTTTTTTCCTACAAGTTTTTGTTGAATTTTGGATTCTTTCTCTAAAATTTTATATGCTTTGATTTATCAAACAGTACATTACAATATGCCTTTGTTACAAATTTTTAAGTTCAAGATGAATACCTGATCATTATCCCATAATAAGGAAGGTACCCCAAACTATGTAGCCAAAACTTAATCTTCTTCCTACTTAATTGCCAATTCCACAATGAGCACACACAGCAAATAGCAAATAAACCCATGTATCTCAACAGATAGCCTACAGAAATCAGAGAAAGTATACACATGAGAATTTTCACGTGTATACTTTCACATGAGAATATATATCAGTCAACACACATAGTAAATGAGCTCTCATTAAGAGTAAGAAATCTCAGTTCAATCAAGACAGTCTCAGATATCACCTAAGGAGAAATTACCCCAGAATGTCTAACATAGTAACATGAGAATCAAGTTGTCTGTTCTTTTGCAGGTCGCCTTCTTCCTTGCCTTCAGGGACCTACAGGAAGTCTATAAACATATGTCCTCTCTCCAAATTGGAAACCAGAAGACCAGGATCTCACTTTTCACAAACTATGTCCAACTCTGTCTTTCAAATGGTGAGAAGAAGCGAGAAGTAAGTGTAGTTGTTGTTTCAATCATGTCCAACTTTTTGTGACCTCATTTGGGTTTTCAAGGCAAAGATAATGGAGTGGTTTCTCATTTACTTCTCTAGTTCATTTTACAGATGAAAAAACTGAGGCAGATCACCCAGCTAGTAAGAGTCTAAAGCTAGATTTGAATTCAGGCCTTCCTGACTCCAAGATCTCTATACACTGTGCCAGTAATCTGTAATCAATCTCCACTAATTGGGAGAGTCATGAAAATGATTGTTGAGTCACAGGGTTAGATTGTTTTTTAGCTATTGTTATAAAGTTTCTTGGTGATTTTTTATTGTAGTAAGTTTACTTATTTTTAATACACTGCTTTATGAATCATGTTGGGGGAGAAAAATCAGAGCAAAAGGGAAAAACTGTAGGATAGATTAAAAAAATACAGAAAAAAGAAGTGAACACAGCTTGTGCTGATTTACATTCCATCTCCTTAGTTCTTTTCCTGGATTCAGATGGCATTTTTTTTGTCCAAAGTCTATTGATATTGCTTTGAAGGACTGAAACACTGAGAACCAAACCCTTCATATTTGATCATAGCACATTCTTGCTGTAATTGCTGTATATTGTTGCTGTATACGATATATACAATGCTTGTTCGCTCAATATCAGTTCATGTAAATCTTTTCAGGCATTTCTAAAAACAGCATTTTTATCTTTTTTAATAGAACAATAATATTCCATTACCTTCATGTATTATAACTTGTTCAACCATTCTCCAATTGGTGCATATCTACTCTTTTTCCAATTCTTTACTACCAGCAAAAGAGCTGCTATCAACACTTTTGTACAAGTGGGTCCTTTTTCCTCCTTTATTATTTCCTTGGGATACAGACCCAGTAATGGCACTGCTATATCAAAGGGTACGCAGGGTATGCACAATTTTATAACACATGGGGCATAGTTCCAGATTGCTCTCCAGAATGGTTGGATCATTTCACAACTCCATCAACAATGCATTAGTATCCCAGTTTTCCCACATCCCCTCTTTTCTGATAGGTAAATTATCCCTTGTTCTCCTAATTTGTTTATGGTATCATCATTTATGCCAAAATCATGTATCCATTTTGATCTTATTTTGGTATGGGGTGTGAAATGTAGGTCAATGCTGAGCTTTTGCCACATTATTTTCGAGTTTTCTCAATAATTTTTGTGAAATAGTGAGTTCTTTTTCCAGAAGCTAGAGTTTGGAGGTTTATCAAATACTAGATCGCTATAGGCCTTCATTATTGTCATGTGTAGCTAATTTATTCCACTGATCCACCACTCTATTTCTTAGCCAGTACCAAATGATTTTGATGACTGTTGCTTTATAATATTGTTTTAGGTTTGGTACTGCTAGGCCACCATCCTTTGTAATTTTTTTTCATTAATTCTCTTGATATTCTTGATCTTTTGTTCTTCCAGATAAATTTTATTATTATTATTATTATTATTTTAGTTTCATAAAATAATGTTTTGTCAATCTGATTGGTGTGGCACTGAACAAGTACAAGAATTTATACAGAATTGTCATTTTTTAAATATTAACTTGGCCTCGCCATGAACAATTGATATTTTCCCAGTTGTTTAGATCTGATTTTAGTGTTTTTTTAGTTGTGTTCATAGAGTGCTTAGGTTTGTTTTTAGCAGGTACACCTCCAACTATTTTATTTTGTCTACAGAAATTTTAAATGGAATTTCTCTTTCTACCTCTTGATGATGAGCTTTATCAGTAATATATAGAAATGCAGATTATTTGTGTGCCTTTATTTTATATCCTGCATCTTTGCTAAAGCTGTGAATTGTTTTTACTTGTTTTTTTGGATGATTTTCTAGGATTCTCTAAATATATCATCATATCATCTGCAAAGAGTGATAGTTTTATTTCCTCATTACCTATTCTAATTCCTTTAATTTCTTTCTCTTTTCTTATTACTAAAGCCAACATTTTTAGTATAATGTTGAATAATAGTCGTGATAATGAACATTCTTGTTTCACCCTTGATTTTATTGGGAATGTGTCCAGTTTCTCTCCATTACAAATAATGCTTGCTGTATGTTTTAGATAGATACTGCTTATTATTTTAAGGAAAGCTCCCTTTATCCTTATCCTCCCTAGTGTTTTTATAGGTATGGGTGCTATATTTTGTCAAAAGCTTTTTCTGCATCTATTAAGATTATTGTATGATTTGTTAGTTTTGTTATTAATATGGTCAATTATGCCACTAGTTTTCCTGATATTGAACCAGCCCTGTATTCCTGGCATAAATCCCACTTAGCCATGGTGTATTATCTTGCTGGCAAATTGCTGTAATCTCTTTTCTTATATTTTATTTAAAATTTTTGCATCAATATTCATTAGGGAGAGTGGTTTGTAATTTGCTTTCTCTGTTTTGGCCCTCCCTGGTTTAGGTATCTGTGCCAAATTTGTGTCATAAAAGGAATTTGGCAATACTCCTTCTTTACCTATTTTTTGAAATAGTTTACATAGTGTTGGAAATAATTGTTCTATAAATGTTTGGTAGAATTCACTTGTGAATCCATCTGGCCCTGGAGATTTTCTCTTAGGGAGTTCATTAAGGACTTGTTCGATTTCTTTTTCTAAAATGGGTCTATATGAGTATTTTATTTCCTGTTTTGTTAGCCTGGGCAATTCAAATGAATTTTAAAGAGTTTTAAGTTGTTCTATTAATTGATTGATTATTGATATTGTTATTGATTTCTTGTCTATGAAGACTACATTTGTTATAATTTCAAATTTTATTCCTATAGTTTAGATTCCACTTTGCCTAAAATTATAACTGTGAAATCTAAATGTTCAGAGTCACTTTGTACATGTAAATTTTCCTATGTTTTAAATCTTAAATTTATAAGTTTTCCTAGGAAAACATATAGTTGAATTATTTTTAAAATCCATTTTGAAAGTCTTTGCCTCTTTTTTTGGTGGTGTTAGTCCATTTAATCTATATTTAGAATATTTTTTTCTCCACAGTATTTTCTTTATTAATTTCGTCAGTACTGGGTATGATAGTAATTATTTCAATGATACCATTACCATTGGAGATTTTATATGTACACTCATATTCCCATGTCCTCATCATCTTCACTCTAAACTTAGATCCCTAATTTTACTGAAACAATCCTTTAAAAGCTTCCCTGCTCTTCCCTTTAGTTTCAGAGTGGTATATGATATAGAAGTGGTCCACTCAATCCCATCCCTCTCTCTTCACTGTCTTTGAATTCATCTGAGGCACCTACACTCAAGGCACAACAATTTCTTTCTTTCTTTCACTCCTCTTCTCCTGTTCCCATCCTATCAATTCAAGTAGTTCTCATAGTTCCCTCATAGTTCTACTGAGTTTGTCAATCAGTTTCTAGCTTTTTCCTTTGATATCCCTTTTGCAAGACTGAACTTCAAAGAGGACACATTTTTTTCTTCCTAAAGAATATTTTGAAAACCCCATACTAATAAATACTTTGAATCACTGAATTCACTCATTTTCAAAAACAATTTTATCTTGTTAAATGATTAATTAATAGGAATAATTTTCTTCTTTATGGACACAAGGAAGAATTGTTCCTTTTTATTCTAACTCTGGAATTCAAAAATTACATTTTGTGGGGAGTCGAATTTGAGTTTCCTACTTACCAGTATAGACTCCAATATTTATTGAAGCATTAACTCTCATACCTCTAGGAAATTTCCTTGTATAAATTTCTAAAAGATAGCATTTAGATATTTAATATCCTTCCTTTTTTCTGGGGCATAAATAATTTTTATGCTCCATTCTCTGTCTTCTAGTTTCATTATTTTCATTTTTTAGCATCCTTAGATTTTCTAGTTCTGTTATTTTTAACTTATAATTATTTATTCTTTCAACTTTTTCTTCATTGATTTTAATTATATATTTATGGATGTCAGAAATTCCTTAATAAATACAGTTTACTTCTGAAGGTATTTCCCCCCTTTCTAAAAGTGCCTACTTTTAATTTTTTTTATCCCATGAAAATAATTCATTGTGTTGCCACCTTTTTAAAAAACTTAATTTTTGTTGGTTGATATTTTTCCTTATTGTGATGTTTTTTTCTTGGTGAAAGGCTCTTGTTTGTTTGGTTATACTTTTACTTTGATGAATTTGTTGCTATTTTTGAGAGGACACAGGAGTGTTGGGTGAAAAAATGATAGTTCCCTTTATTATCCTGCCTCTCACTACCAGTATATTTTCTAAATATTTTACATTTTATCTTTAGATATAAATTGCTTTTTAAAGAATAATCAATGAGGTTTTTTTCTCCCTTTTTAGTGATGTTTCAATATGAAATGATTGAAATCATGGTTTCTATTCAATAAATTTCATTTTTATCATTGTTACTGTTATTAATCCTATTATGTATTATATTAATAAGCTTTGGGAATTCTTAAAGTGTTACCTAACAAAGTAGACAATATGTAGAATGTGAGAACAGAAAACCATATTAGGCTAAATACTTCAATAATATTAACCATATATACCACATTCTAGCCTTCATAATTTTTATTTTAAATATTATAAGAATTAGTTACATTCACTATAGCTAACATTTAAAATAATTCCTGGTAAAGACCAATTACATCTTCAACACCAGAAGTATAGGAAATTAGACCCTTATGTGATTAAAGGTATGCAAACCAAATCTCAGACATTTACTTCTCCAAGGATCCAGAATTCAGGATAGAATCCAGATGCCTAATTCTTGATCTTGAGCATTTTCCACTACATCATGCTGCCCCTCTAAAAAAAAGGACCCTTAGAATTACTGGCCAATAATTTTTCTACCTGAAAAAAATTGAATAATAAATCATTCAAAAATCAATTTGCAAACATCTACAAAAGAAGAGGTCACTGGGTAATAACCAGCATGGCTTTGTAAGGAACAAGTCCAGACTAATCTAATCTCCTTCTTGACAGAGTGACAGGCCTAGTAGATTGAAGAGAAATAATAGATATAATCTATCTTGACTTCAGAAGGTTTTGATTCTGTCCCACATGACATACTCGTTAATAATCTGGGAAAAGATGTTCTAAATCAATGTTCTCCTAACTGTGGCCTGGCAGAGCCTTCTGGTGGTCCTTGCCATCTCCCCGGGTAGTTCATTAGTATATTCATGAGGCAATACATTGGGAACTAAGAGGATCCTTTATTCCTCACCAATCTGAAGTCTATGGCAAAAAGTCTTGTATAAAAAGGGATTCTTTTAAGAATCACACAGGTTGGCGGAGCCAAGATGGCGGAGTAAAAAGGTGACTTTCTGCCTCTCCTCCGATCTTTTCTCAAATCATCAATAAAAGAAGCCTCTGAACTGATCTTCAAGTCAACAAACTCAGAAATATTTGGACACTGCTCTCTGGATAACTTCATATCAGGTTAGTCGGACTCGGACAAAGAGATAAATAGACGACTTCTGCATAGGCCGGAAGTGAGGGTGGGACTCAGCTCAGCTCATCGTGGCAGAAATTCCAAACTCCAAACTCCAAATTCCAAACACCTGGAGTTAATCTGAGGCATTCAGGACACTCTGCCCTGATTGGGGGCAGGTGTTCTGGCAGACTTGCCTTGTTTAAGGAGTAATTCGGACTGAGTCCTAGCCCCCACTGGCCCAGCACCTTAAGTCAACTCGCCAAAGTGCCCCAGGGCAAAGCTTTTTGCAGCCGCTGGTTTTTTTCCCCTACCTTAAAGAGATATCCACGCAGTCTAAAAAGAAATGATGAAGAAGCAAAAGAGAGCTCTCACCATAGACAGCTTTTATAAAGAAAAAGAAGACATGATCACCCCAGATTCAGAGGTTCCTTTAGACAAAAATCTAGAGAAAATCAGCAAGGACCATCACTGGTCCCCTTTTCAAAAGGCCTTTCTGGAAGATTGCATAAAGAACCTCAAAAGAGAGCTGTAGGATAAATGGGAAAATAAACTGAAATCAGTGCAAGAAGGATATGATGCCCTGCAAAAGAGATATGAAAAAGACACCAATTTATTGAAAAATAAAATTAGTGAAGTGGAAAAAGAGTGCAATGAACAAATTGGTCAGTTACAAAAAGAGTTTAAAAGGTAACTGAAGAAAACACTTTAAAAATAAGAATTGAACAAATGCAAATGAATGACTCAATAAGACTTCAAGAATCAGTCAAACAAAAACAAAAAAAAAATGAAAAATTAGAAGAAAATATGAAATCTCTCCTAGGAAAAACAACTGACTTGGAAAATAGATCTAGGAGAGACAATCTAAGGATTATTGGACTTCCTGAAAGCCATGATGAAAAAAAGAATATAAACACTATCTTCCAGGAAATCCTGAAAGAAAACTGCCCTGAGATTGTAGAATCAAAGGGCAAGATCGCCATTGAAAGAATTCACCGATCACCTCCTGAAAGAGACCCCAAAGTTAAGACCCCAAGGAATATTGTGGCTAAATTTCAGGACTATAGCACC
>JAJPUD010016420.1:23671-34130 GCA_023553655.1 Myrmecobius fasciatus
AGGGGGTCATCAAAAACAAAGTACTGAGGAGGGGGAAAGGGAGAAAGGAGAAAGGAAAGGGGAAAACATAACTTGGGTAAATAAGATGGCAGGAAATAAAGAATTAGTTATTCTAACTGTGAATGTGAATGGGATGAACTCTCCCATAAAGCAGAAGCGGATATCAGACTGGATTAAAAACCAGAATCCCACAATATGTTGTCTACAAGAAACACATCTAAAACATAGTGACACATATAGGATGAAGGTAAACGGCTGGAGCAGAAAATATTATGCTTCAGGTGAACAAAAAAAAGCAGGGGTAGCAATCCTTATCTCAGATCAAGTAAAAGCCAAGATAGATCTAATCAAAAGAGATAAGGAAGGAAACTATATTTTATTAAAGGGTACCATAGATAATGTAGCAATATCTATACTAAATATACATGCACCAATTGCAATAGCACACAAATTCCTAGTGGAGAAATTAAGAGAGATGCAAGAAGAAATAGACAGCCAAATGATACTAGTGGGGGATCTCAACCTTGCTCTCTCAGAACTAGATAAATCAAACTACAAAATAAACAAGAAAGAAACTAGGGAGATAAACCAATTGTTAGAAAAGTTAGGTATGGTAGATCTATGGAGAAAGTTGAATGGAGACAGTAGAGAGTTTACTTTTTTCTCAGCAGTCCATGGAACCTATACAAAAATTGACCATGTGTTAGGGCATAAAAACCTCAAAATCAAATGAAGAAATGCAGAAATAGTAAATGCATCCTTTTCATATCATGATGCAATAAGAATCACATGCAATATAAGGCCAGGAGAAAATAAACCAAAAGGTAATTGGAAATTAAATAATCTAATCCTGAAGAATGAATGGGTGAAAGAGCAAATCATAGATACAATCAATAATTTCATCCAGGAGAATGACAATAAGGAGACAACATACCAAAATTTGTGGGATACGGCTAAAGCGGTTATATGGGCCAACTTTATATCTCTAGATGCTTACTTGCATAAAATAGAGAAAGAAAACATCAACGAATTGGGCTTATTATTAAAAAAACTAGAAAAAGAACAAATTAAAAACCCTCAATGAAATACCAAATTGGAAATTCTAAAAGTAAAAGGAGAAATTAATGAAATTGAAAATAAGAAAACTATTGAATTAATAAATAAAACTAAGAGTTGGTTCTATGAAAAAACTAACAAAATAGATAAGCTTTTAGTTAATTTGATAAGAAAAAGGAAAGAGGAAAATCAAATTGTTAGTCTCAAGAATGATAAGGGAGAACTTTCCTCCATTGAAGAGGAAATCAGAGCAATAAGTAGGAGTTACTTTGCCCAACTTTATGCCAGTAAGTTTGATAATCTAAATGAAATGGAGGAATATCTACAAAAATATAGATTGCCCAGGTTAACAGAAGAGGATATAAATTATTTAAATAGCCCCATATCAGAAAAAGAAATAGAACAAGCTATTAACCAATTCCCTAAGAAAAAATCTCCAGGGCCAGATGGATTTACATGTGAATTCTACCAAGCATTCAAAGAACAATTAATTCCAATACTATACAAACTATTTGAGAAAATAGCGACAGAAGGTATACTGCCAGAATCCTTCTATGAGACCGATATGGTGCTGATAGCTAAACCAGGTAGGGTGAAAACAGAGAAAGACAAATATAGACCAATTTCCCTAATGAATATTGATGCAAAAATTTTAAATAAGATATTAGCAATGAGATTACAGAAAGTCATCCCCAGGATAATACACTATGATCAAGTAGGATTTATACCAGGGATGCAGGACTGGTTCAATATTAGGAAAACTATCAGCATAATTAATTATATTAATAACCAAACTAACAAAAATCATATGATTATCTCCATAGATGCAGAAAAAGCCTTTGATAAAATCCAACACCCTTTCCTATTAAAAACACTAGAGAGTATAGGAATAAATGGGCTTTTCCTTAAAATGATCAGTAGCATCTATTTAAAACCATCAGCAAGCATCATATGTAATGGAGACAAACTAAAACCATTCCCAATAAGATCAGGAGTGAAACAAGGCTGCCCACTGTCACCATTACTATTTAATATTGTATTAGAAATGTTAGCTTTAGCAATAAGAGAAGAAAAAGAGATAAAAGGAATCAGAGTAGGTAATGAAGAAACCAAATTATCACTCTTTGCAGATGACATGATGGTATACTTAGAGAACCCTAGAGACTCAACTAAAAAACTACTAGAAACAATTCACAACTTTAGCAAAGTGGCAGGATTCAAAATTAATCCACATAAATCATCAGCATTTTTATATATTACCAACAAAGTTCAGCAGCAAGAGATACAAAAAGAAATTCCATTCCAAATAGCAGATGATAGGATAAAATATTTGGGAATCTATCTGCCAAGGAAAAGTCAGAAACTATACGAACTAAATTACAAAACACTTTCCACACAAATAAAATCAAACCTAATCAATTGGAAAAATATTAAGTGCTCATGTGTAGGCAGAGCGAACATAATAAAAATGACAATACTACCCAAACTAATCTACTTATTTAGTGCCATACCAATAAAACTCCCAAGAAACTATTTTACAGATCTAGAAAAAATAGTAGCAAAGTTCATTTGGAAGAACAAAAGGTCAAGGATTTCAAGGGGATAATGAAAAAAAAAGGCAGATGAAGGTGGCCTTGATGTACCAGATCTAAAACTATATTATAAAGCAGTGGTCATTAAAACCGTTTGGTACTGGCTAAGAAATAGAGCACTCGATCAGTGGCACAGTATAGGATATCAGGACTATCTAGGCAATAACCTTAACAATCTAGTATTCGATAAAACCAAAGACCCCAGCTTTTGGGATAAATACTCACTATTCGGCAAAAACTGCTGGGAAAATTGGAAACTAGTGTGGAAGAAATTAGGGCTTGACCAATACCTAACACCACATACCAAGATAAGATCTAAATGGGTTCATGATCTAGATATAAAGAGGGACTTTGTAAGCAAGTTAGAGGAACGTAATATAGTTTATCTCTTAGACTTGTGGAGATGGAATAAATTTATGTCCAAAGAAGACCTGGAACTCCTAATTGAACACCAGATGGATAATTTTGATTATATTAAGTTAAAAAGTTTCTGTACAAACAAAACAAATGCAGACAGGATTAGGAGGGAAGCATCAAATTGGGAAATCATCTTTACATTTAATGGTTCTGATAAAGGCCTCATTTCTAAAATATATAGAGAATTGTCTCATATATATAAGAATTCAAGCCACTCTTCAATAGATAAGTGGTCAAGGGATATGAACAGACAATTTTCAGATGATGAAATCAAAACCATTTCTAGTCATATGAAAAGTTGCTCCAAATCACTATTGATCAGAGAAATGCAAATTAAGACAACTCTGAGGTACCACTACACACCTATCAGGTTGGCTAAAATGACAGGAAAAGATAACGATGAATGTTGGAGGGGATGTGGGAAAACTAGGACACTAATACATTGTTGGTGGAACTGTGAATGGATCCAACCATTCTGGAGAGCAATTTGGAGCTATGCTCAAAAAGTTGTCAAACTGTGCATACCCTTTGACCCAGCAGTGTTTCTACTGGGCCTATATACCAAAGAGATCTTAGAGGAGGGAAAGGGACCCACATGTGCAAGAATGTTTGTGACAGCCCTTTTTGTAGTGGCTAGAAACTGGAAACTGAAGGGATGCCCATCAATTGGAGAGTGGATGAATAAATTATGGTATATGAATATTATGGAATATTATTGCTCTGTAAGAAACGACCAGCAGGACGATTTCAGAGAGGCCTGGAGGGACTTGCATGAACTGATGCTGAGTGAAACGAGCAGAACCAGGAGATGATCATACACAGCAACAACAGTATTACATGATGATCAATTCTGATGGACATGGCTCTATGCAATAAAGAATTGTCTCAAACCAGTTCCAATTGTTCACTGAAGAAAACCATATACACCCAGAGAGAGGGATATGAAATATGGACCACAACGTAACATTTTCATGATCTCTATTGACATTTGCTTGCATTGTGTTGCCTTTCTCTGATTCTTTTTTTTTTCTTGTAGATAGGATTTTTCTTGCATAATTTCTCAAGCATTTCAACATTATTAACATGTAGTGGACTTCCTGCCATCTAGGGGAGGGGAGGGGACTGGGGGTAAAATTTGTAATGGAAAGCTCTGTAAAGATCAATGTTGGGGAACTACCCATACATATGTTATACAAATAAAAAGCTTTAATAAAAAAAAGAATCACACAGGTTTATTCTGTTAGCTCCCATTTTTTTTCGATGTGGAACTGAGAAAGTCAAAAGGGAAACTAACCTTAAACCTTCCAGAGCCGTTGGCCAAGTTTTTCATCCAGCTTCTTTCCAATCAAATGATGACTTTTCCAAAAAGAATGGGGCCAAGTGACTTTGTTAACCAGAAACGATGAAGGAAGAGACTGGTTGCCCAAGTAGACCTTGCAACAATTAAGAAATTTCTAAGGAGGTAGACAGTCAAGAAAAGTGATTTTTGCAAGGCTAAGTAAAGACTTTCATGTGCACCCCTCATCTGAATCAGCCAAATGATTTATAAACAGACTTCAAGGATACATAAAACCTATGCTCAAGTAGGAAACTGTCAGTATTCATATGCTGGCTGAATCACACATATCTTTCTCAGTCTATTTAAAAATAGTAATCTGTTATGGGGTAGTCCGGTGCAATAATTGAGGGCTTCATCTTCAGAAATTGAGACAGGTCTCTGAGATAGAGGAGAGAGTTTCTCTTTCTCACTCCAGGACGCCTCACTCACCACTATTGATTGTGTCTTTAGAAAGTCTGGACCAGTAGGAGACAGCACATCCAACAGGGAGCAGAATGAAAACACTTGAAGACAGACAGATATCAAAATACAGTCATGCTCACAGGGAGACAATTTTACACTGCATGATCCTTTGCCCCAGAGAACAATGCTGGCCGGACCTCACAACCTATTCTAGCTTGGATTCTACTTTTCTCATAGACCTGTACCAATTTGTGGAATAATATGTTCCAAGTTTTTGGGGGGAGCATTTTTTTTTACCAACTATCCTTATCTTTGCTAAATGCTAATTACATCTGATTTTCTAATTTTTTATGGGAAGACCTCAAATAGGAACTAGTGAGAGAAACTGAGCTCCTAGGGATTGCCCCTAATTCTTTGAGAATAGTGCTAGTCAGCCACACTCTGGGAGTTCCAGCTTGTGAAAATGCATGCTAGTCGGGTAAGTGAGCTCCAAATAATGCGCTATACTTATTATATGTGTATATGCTTTCTCCACCAATAAAATAAAGTCTCCTTGAGAGGAGGAAATTTTTCATTTTTTATATCTTGAGGACTGAGGCACTCAATACACACTTACAGATGGAGTGATTCTCACCTATGATAATCAGAGAAGCAAATCAGAAAAAAGTGTCTATTTTATCTTCCTAACCAGTATAGAAATATCCACTTATAGTTTTATGTGCCATGGTGAAATCTATGAATCCCTTCTCAGAATAATATTTGTAAATGCATGAAATAGATTATTCCAAAATCAGTTATGTTGAAATAAAAATATTTTGCCATCCAAGTTTACAGATTCTCCACCACCACCAAAAAATATCCATAGATATCTCCACACAGGTTAAGAATTTCTATTCTATTACATCTTTTTTCTTTAAGCTTTCTTAAGTATAATGGGCACAATGTGAAGAAAGTAAGATTTAGTCTCAACAATAGCTCCTAATAATTATAGCTATTCAATAGTTAAATTGAATGCCTTCGAATATAATGAGCTCCCCATCACTGGAACACTTCAAGTCAACATGTGGATGAGTATAGGATGGATGGGAGCAGGCAGGGAAAGGGAGATGCTCTTGTAGGGGGAATTCATATTTCAGGTTAGTCTGGGATAATGAACCTGATGACCCTAAGAGGCCCCCTTCCAACTCCAAGATTCTGTAATTCTATGAAATCTTATCCAGGATTGTCCTTTCCAATTTCAATTAATAACAATTTCTTCTGAGTAACCAGTCTTTCCACTTCCCAGGGGTTCCCATTTCAAAATTTTTCCTACTTTAGAAATAATACTTTAATAGATATGACTGAGTTTAAAATCTGAATCTCAATTAAGGAAACTTTATGCTCTCAACAAGTTGTCAACTTGACCAAAATCTCTTGTGTTATACATCACTTTTCCATACTAAGGCAAAAGTGCCAGAATATAATGAAAATAAAGCACTGTTAGTATAATAGTATATAATATATAATAGTATAATAAAATATAATTTAGATAGAAATACAAATATCACTCTCAGATCCAAGGAACTCAGTTTCTACAAATAAAGACTTCCTAGAGGCTTCATCTGAACTTAAGCCAAATCTTTCGTGAAGTTTAGAAAAACATGTTAAGTTTTTATTTTTTTTAATTGTTTTTCATTTCAGTGTGCCCACACTTCCTAGTATTGCCTGGGGCTGCAAGCAGAAATGCTGGAATACAGTTGGAGGAAGGCTGTTTTGTCCTTTCTTCTTCTGTAATCAGCAGCAGAAGGTACGAGAAATCTCACTGGAAAGGCTGTCCTCAAGATTTCTCACTGAAATTTTAAAACATTGATTGATTAGAATAAGTGTTGGGAACGCTGAGTGTTCATCTCAACTCAAACCTCCTCTTATTCAAATTTTTCTGAGGCTTCAGGAAAAGGGGTTCAGGCTCTTTTAGCTGAGCCATTTCTCTGGGTTAATGCAAGCCGGGAAACAAGTGCAGGTCAAGAGTGCTTAAATCAAACTGTCAAGCATGGAAATGATCAGGATTGGGGTCAGGTTATAAGATTTGGATCAGAAATGGAGGGATCATGATTGGGGTGAAATTGAAGCAGTAAACATGGCCAGGAGGTCAGGACTATAGAAAGTCTGGTTCTGATTATTAATCCAAGATCATGAAAGTTTAGAGGCTAAAAAAAGTTGGGTGGCAAGGACCAAGTTCAAAAACCAGAAGAGAGCCAGGTTAGACTTGAGGATCAGCAGTAGGAAAGGCAGTGAAGCTCTCGGTCACTTATGTGACTTCTCTTCCACTGGACACCTTTATTTCTAAACCCCCTGCTTCTCTGTAAGGTTTTTAATGGCAGGAGTTTTAAATTGTCCCAACTATCACTAGCTATTCTTAAATTTTGAAAACTAGGTTCAAAAAGTTTAACACAACATGGAAATTGTTATGTTACAGTGACAAAAACTCCCACAATTTTAGAGCTATGACCCTATCATGAACATTTTAGGAGGTTGGTTCTACCTGGTTGTTCCAGTCCACTGGTGGTACTGAAGAAAATTCACAGAAAAAAATTTTTTTTTAAATTTTATTTTATTTGAATAACATATGTGTGGGTAATTCTTCAACAATAACCCTTACATAGCTTTCCTTTACACATTTTTCCCCCCAACTCCCCACCCCTCCCCTAGATGGCAGGATATCCACTACATGTTAATTATGTTAAAATATTGGCAAATCAAATATATGTATACATATTTCCAAACTTATCATTGTTGTGCAAGAAAAATCTTATCTACACAAACGATATATCAGATAAAGGAAACACAATGTAAGCAAACATCAATCAAGGAGTATGAGAATGTTATGTTGTGGTCCACATTTCGCATCCCTCTCTCTGGGTGTATATGGGTTTCTTCAGTGAACAATTGGAGATGCTTTGAAACATTTCATTGTTGAAGAGAGCCATGTCCATCAGAATTAATCGTCATATAGTACTGTTGTTGCCGTATATAATGATCTCCTGGTTCTGCTCATTTCACTCAGCATCAGTTCATGTAAGTCTCTCCAGGCCTTTCTGAAATCATCTTGCTGGTCATTTCTTACAGAACAATAATATTCCATAATATTCATATACCATAATTTATTCAGCCTTTCTCCAATTGAAGGGCATCTATTCAATTTCCAGTTTCTAGCCACTACAAAAAGGGCTGCCACAAACATTCTTGCACATGTGGGGCCTTTTCCTTCCTTTATTATTTCTTTGGGATATAAGCCCAATAGAAATGCTGCTGGGTCAAAGGGTATGCACAGGTTGATAACTTTTTGAGCATAGCTCCAAATTGTTCTCCAGAATGGCTGTATCCGTTCACATCTCCACCAACAATGCATCAGTGTCCCAGCCCTCCCACAACCCCTCCAACATTCATCATTAACTTTTCCTGTCATTTTAGCCAATCTGACAGGTGTGAAGTGGTATCTCAGGGTTGTCTTGATTTGCATTTCTCTGATCAATAGTGATTTGGAGCACCTTTTCATATGACTATAAATAGTTTTAATTTCATCCTCTGAAAATTTTCTGTTCATATTCTTTGACCATTTATTGATTGGAGAATGGCTTGAATTTTTATAAATATGAGACAATTCTCTATATATTTTAGAGATGAGACCTTTATCAGAACCCTTGAATGTAAAGATGATTTCCCAATTTATTACTTTCCTAATCTTGTCTGCATTGATTTTGTTTGTACAAAAACTTTTTAACTTAATATAGTCAAAGTTATCTATCTGGTTTTCAATTAAGAGTTCCAGTTCTTCTTTGGACATAAATTTATTCCATCTCCATAGGTCTGAGAGGTAAACTATATTACATTCCTCTAATTTACTTATAGTATCACTCTTTATATCCAGATCATGAACCCATTTAGATCTTATCTTGGTATGTGGTGTTAGATGTGGGTCAAGCCCTAATTTCTTCCACACTAGTTTCCAGTTTTCCCAGCAGTTTTTGTCAAATAGTGAATACTTATCCCAAAAGCTGGGGTCTTTGGGTTTATCAAAAACCAAATTGCTATAGTTATTGCCTAGTTTGTCTTGTGATTCTATCCTATTCCACTGATCGACTACTCTATTTCTTAGCCAGTATCAAATGGTTTTGATGACCGCTGCTTTATAATATAGTTTTAGATCTGGTACAGCAAGTCCACCATCGTCAGCCTTTTTTTTCATTAATCCCCTTGAAATTCTTGACCTTTTGTTTTTCCAAATGAACTTTGCTACTATTTTTTCTAGATCTGTAAGATAATTTCTTGGGAGTTTGATTGGTATGGCACTAAATAAGTAGATTAGTTTGGGTAGTATTGCCATTTTTATTATGTTCACTCTGCCTACCCATGAGCACTTAATATTTTTCCAATTGATTAGGTCTGATTTTATTTGTGTGGAGAGTGTTTTGTAATTTAGTTCGTATAGTTTCTGACTTTTCCTTGGCAGATAGATTCCCAAATATTTTATACTATCAACAGTTATTTTGAATGGAATTTCTTTTTGTATCTCTTGCTGCTGAACTTTATTGGTAATATATAAAAATGCTGATGATTTATGTGGATTTATTTTGTATCCTGCAACTTTGCTAAAGTTGTGAATTGTTTCTAGTAGTTTTTTAGTTGAGTCTTTAGGGTTCTCTAAGTATACCATCATGTCATCTGCAAAGAGTGATAATTTGGTTTCCTCATTACCTACTCTAATTCCTTTAATCTCTTTTTCTTCTCTTACTGCCAAAGCTAACATTTCTAAGACAATATTAAATCATAATGGTGACAGTGGGCAGCCTTGTTTCACTCCTGATCTTATTGGGAATGGTTCTAGTTTGACTCCATTACATATGATGCTTGCTGAAGGTTTTAAGTAGATACTACTAATCATTTTAAGCAAAAGCCCATTTATTCCTATACTCTCTAGTGTTTTTAATAGGAATGGGTGTTGGATTTTATCAAAGGCTTTTTCTGCACCTATGGAGATAATCATATGGTTTTTATTAATTTGGTTATTGATATAATTGATTATGCTAATTGTTTTCCTAATATTGAACCAGCCCTGCATTCCTGGTATAAATCCTACTTGGTCATGATGTATTATCCTGGGGATGACTTTCTGTAATCTTGTTGCTAAAATCTTATTTAAAATTTTTGCATCAATATTCATTAGGGAAATGGGTCTATAGTTTTCTTTCTCAGTTTTCTTCCTACCTGGTTTAGCTATCAGCACCATATAGGTCTCATAGAAGGAATTTGGTAGTACACCTTCTTTCCCTATTTTTTCAAATAGTTTATATAGTATTGGGATTAATTGTTCTTTGAATGTTTGGTAAAATTCACATGTAAATCCATCTGGCCCTGGAGATTTTTTCTTAGGGAGTTGATTAATAGCTTGTTCTATTTCTTTTTCCGAAATAGGGCTATTTAAATAATTTATTTCCTCTTCTGTTAATCTGGGCAATCTATATTTTTGTAGATATTCCTCCATTTCATTTACATTATCAAATTTATTGGCATAAAGTTGGGCAAAGAAACTCCTAATTATTACTCTAATTTCCTCTTCATTGGAGGAAAGTTCTCCCTTATCATTTTTGAGACTAATAATTTGATTTTCCTCTTT
>JAJPUD010016421.1:0-15653 GCA_023553655.1 Myrmecobius fasciatus
GGGGAGGGGAGGGGACTGGGGGTAAAATTTGTATTGGAAAGCTTTGTAAAGATCAAGGTTGGGGAACTACCCATACATATGTTATACAAATAAAAAGCTTAAAATAAAAAAAAAAAAAGAAAGAAATATTGGGTTTAGAAATAAGAAAAGAAAAAGAAATTACAGGAATTAGAATAGGGAATGAGGAAATAAAGCTATCCCTCTTTGCAAATGAATTAGAGAATCCTAAAAAAATCATCCAAAAACCTACCGGAAACAATTAACATCTTTAGCAAAGTTGCACAATATAAAATACAAATCATCAGCATTTCTGTATGCTATTGACAGTCCATCAGCAAGAGATAGAAAGAGAAATCCCATTTAAAATAACTAGAGACAAAATAAAATATTTGGGTGTCTATCTGCCAAGACAAACTCAGGAACCATATGAACACGATTACAAAACACTTCTCACACAAATAAAGTCAGATCTAAACAATTAGAAAAATATCAATTGCTCATGGATAGGCTGAGCTAATATAATAAAATAACAATTGTGCCTAAATTGATCTACATGTTCAGTGGCATATCAATCAAATGTACAAAAAATTATTTTATAACAACTAGAAAAAATAATAAAATTACTCTGGAAGAACAAAAGGTCAAGAATATCAAGGGAATTAATTTAAAAAAAAAATACAAAGAATGGTGGCTTAAGAGTACCAAACCTAAAACTATATTATAAAGCAGCAGTCATCAAAACCATTTGGTACTGGCTAAGAAAAAGAGTGGTGGATCAGATGAATAGATTTGACACACATGAAATAATAAGCATAACGTATAGTAATCTTGCATTTGATAAACCCCCAAATTCCAGCTTCTGGAGTAAGAACTCATTATTTCACAAAAATTGCTGGGAAAAATAGAAAATAGTATGTCAGAAACTTGGGATAGATCTACATCTCACATGCCATACCAAAATAAGGTCAAAATGGGTACATGATTTGGGCATAAAGAATGATACCATAATAGCAATTTGGAACTATGCTCAAAATGTTATCAAACTGTGCATACCCTTTGGCCCAGCAGTGTTTCTATTGGGCCTATTTCCCAAAGAGATCTTAAAGGAAGGAAAGGGCTCCACATGTGCAAGAATGTTTGTGGCAGCTCTTTTTGTAGTGGCTAGAAACTGGAAACTGAATGGATGCCCATCAATTGGAGAATGGCTGAATAAATTATGGTATATGAATGTCATGGAATATTATTGTTCGGTAAGAAACGACCAGCAGGATGATTTCAGAGAGGCCTGGAGAGACTTGCATGAACTGATGCTGAGTGAAACGAGCAGAACCAGGAGATCATTATACACGGCAACAACAATATTATATGATGATCAACTCTGATGGACATGGCTCTCTGCAATAATGAAATGTCTCAAACCAGTTCCAATTGTTCAGTGAAGAAAGTCATATACACCCAGAGAGGGGGATATGAAAGGTGGACCACAACATATCATTTTCATGATCTCTATCGATGTTTGCTTGCATTGGGTTTCCTTTCTCAGATATTTTTTGTTCATGTAGATACAACTGTTCTTGCACAGCAAGATAAGTATGGAAATATGTAGACATATATTTGACTTTGCACAAACAAAACCAACAGAAACAAGATTAAAAGGGAAAAAAAAACTTTACAGCCAGGTATGAAGGTCTCATTTCTAAAATATATAAAGAACTTTGTCAAATTTGTAAGAATACAAGTCATTCCCCAATTGATAAATGGTCGAAGAATATGAAGAGACAATTTTCAGATGTTGAAATTAAAACCATTTATAATTATATGAAAAAATGCTTTAAAATCACTATTGATTAGAAAAATGTAAATTAAAACAACTCAGAGATATCAACTCACACATCTCAGATTCGTTAAGGTAACAATCAATGTTGAAGGGGATGTGGGAAAACTGAGACACTAATGCTTTGTTGGTGGAGTTGTGAACCAGCCTGGAGTAATACACATTACTTTTATGAATCATGTTGGGACAAAAAAAATCAGAACAAAAGGGAATACCCTTTTTCGCTGAGCATTAGTTCATGTAAATCTTTCCAGGTCTTTCTAAAATCAGCTTGTTCATCATTTTAGAACCAGGAATGCCATGTACATAGTAATGGCAAGATTGTGTGCTATGATCAACTATGAAAAACTTGGTTCTTCCCAGTGGTTCAGTGAACCAAAGCAATCCTAATAGGCTCTGAACAAAAAAATGCCACTACCTCCAGAAAAAAACTATGAAGATTGTATATAAATGAACACATGTTATGTTCACTTCCTTTTTCTGGTTTTGTTTTTTTCTTTCTCCCATGGTTTTTCCCTTTTGTTCTGATTTTTCTCTCCCAACATGATTCCTTAAAGTAATGTGTATTAAAATAAAGTCATTTAAAAAATAAATAAAAGTTACCTCAAATGGCCTTGAGATATAGATGTAGAAGATGGGCTGTAAATGACATGAAAATTATGCCAGTTCTTATATTCTCTCTTCTAGAAATGCTTGATATAGAATGTTCAATTAATTATCATTTATAGCAAATCTGTGCTAAAATGCAAAGTACAAAATTACTCTTCACTTCTACTCCACATCAATAGGAAGAGGTATTTGGCTATTCATATCACTTGGATAAATTAGGAGTCCACAAGACTTCCAGTGAGATGGAGGATCACCAGGACTTACCAGTTAAGCCTGATTCTATCCCATTCAGGACTTAGCATATGGTCCATCTCTATCTCCTACAGACTCCTAGACACTACCATCTGACCTTCTGATGATCCTAAAGATCCCTGGACCCTGCCCTTTTATATCACAATGTTTTAATGTGTTTTCTCAACTGGAATGTGAGCTACTGCAAAGTAGGAACTGTCTCATTTTTTTTTTTTTCCTATTTGTATCCCCAGAGTTTAGCACAGTGTTTAGGAGCTTTTTTTTTTTCATTCATTCATATAATTCACAAAGGTGATACAGAGATGTATTCAACAAATTAAACGTCCCATCCATTAAGACTCTAACTCACTCACCACAATGGTTTTCCTCAAAGGTTTCATTCCTCCACAAACCTGTCACAACTTCCCTTCCCCGACACTCTAGGCTGAGAAATGGCCTCATTATTTTGCTGAAAAAATTGATACAATTTCCTAAGACTTCTCTTACCTCATATCACATAACTGAGATTTCTTTCCTTGTTCCTTCAACCAAGTTCCAGAAGAAGTAGCCCTTTTCCTTGAAAACAAGTGATATTAATTCAGCCCACCAGACTATGTACCCTCATAAATCTTCCATCTCACCCCATATATCGGCTGTTATCATTCAGGCTGCTAACATGACCATATAACTTCATCTGTGTGTGTGTGTGTGTGTGTGTGTGTGTGTGTGTGTGTGTGTATGTGGGTGTGGGTGTATATATATATATATACACACCCTCAATTGATTCAACTATCTCTTCTATCATTCTACATCTTTTTATTCCTTTATGAGTAAAATGCCTGAGAAAGCTTTCCACAATAGATTCCTTCTTTTCCTATCCTGTTACTCATCTCAGGCATCTGCTATCTATTTCAGTTGATAAGAATCTTGGGCCTGAAGTTGTGAAAATCTGAGTTCAAGTCCAGTCTCAGACATATACTAGCTGTGTGACACTAAGCTAATCAATTAACTTCTGCTTGCCTCAGTTTCTTTATTTGTAAAATAGGGATAACAACAATACCTACCTTCAGGGTTTTGAGAAGCAAATGAGATATTTACAAAGCCCTTACCACAGCACCTCGCTTACAGGAAACACTCTACAAATGCTAGCGATTATTCCTCCTTTTAAACTCTCTATAATTCATTATTCAACTAAAAGTGCTATCTCCAAAGTTACTAGTTTCTCTTAATTGACAAATTTAATGACTTTTTCTCAATACTTCCCTTTCAAGACCTCTCTGTAGCCTTCCATGCTATCAATTACCTTCTGCTCCATTATGATTTGTTTTCATAACTTTGCCCTCCCTTAGTTCTCCATTTATCCCCAAGGCTTAGTAGAACCCCAATAAAAGTTTCATTAGGCATTCTAGTCAACTTCTGGATTCAATTATCTCTAAGCAGATGATTCTCAGAACTGCTTATCGAGTAGCTCCAACACCTCTTCTGACTTCCGGTCTTGTAAATGCCTAGTAAACATTTGGAACCAGATGTTCTGATAAAGTAGGTGTCATTCTTAATTCATTATATCCATAAGTGAACTTCTTCCTTTCCCTTCCAAAATTCCTGTCTCTTCAAATGTTCCTTTTACTGGTCTATAGGGCACCACCATCTTCCTGGCCTCCCAGACTCACCACCTGGATGTCATCCTCGAGTTCTCACTCTTTCTCACCCTCTATATCCAATCATCACCAAGTCAATTCTACAACCCAAAGGTTTCTCTAGACAAGCTCCCCTTCTTTTCTGATCTGTTGGTACAGGTCTTTATCATCTCTCACCTAGATTATTACAATAACCCATCTCCCATTACTTCCAGAAACAAATACAAAAACTTATTTGGCTTTTTAAGCCCTTCATCCCCTGGTCCCTTCTTACCTTTCCAATGTTCTTACACTTTAGTCCCTTCATAAGACACAATAGATATAGTTGTAGATATGGAATCTTGTTTTAAGAATTGTTTCCTTGTTCTCACTCCTCTTATAATGTCAATTCCTTGAGAAGAATAACAGCATTTTTGCCTTTCTTGGTATCCCTCCTCCCTCCCCAACCCACTCCCCCAATTTAGTATTACCTGGCCTTTAATCCGATTTTTGACTTAACTTGAAAAAGCACTAGACTGGGAGACTGAGAACCTAAAATGTGCCATTCTGTGTGGTTGTGAACATGTTCTTTTACTTCTATGGACCTCAGTTTGCTTAGGCCCATTTGTAAAATGATAGGATTGTACTGGTGAAACTTAAGGCTTTTCCAGTTCTTTTCCAGTTCTATTCCAGTTCTAAATTCCAAATGGCAATTAGAGACTGATAACCATTCTCAAGGAGAATACCATAGCTACGACCTAACTGCTGGTGAGCCCTGATATATTTGCCAGCCCACAGAAGGAGGAACAAAGCAAACTAAAATTAAATCCTTACACTAGAGGAAACCAACCTTATAGTGTCTCTTTTCTTATGAATTGCACATAAAGAAATTATTTCATTCAGATACCAATACCATTACATTTTCAAAAGTCTTCTCTCTGCCAGGAAGCCACAAAGACTCTGGTACAACATTCCCTATTTAAATTTGCCTGCATCCCAAGAGAATCAAATAAAAAATTATTAGAAATTATCCACAACTTTAGCAAAGTTGCAGGATACAAAATAAATCCACATAAATCACCAGCATTTTTATATCACTAGCAAAATCCAATACCAAGAAATACAAAGAGAAATTCCATTTAAAATAACTGTCTATAGTATAAAATATTTGGTAATCTTATCTGCCAAGGGAAAGTCAGGAACTATATGAACTAAACTACAAAACACTATTCACATGTAAGGACCCAAAAAATTCAGGGACCCTGATAAGAAGTTTGTCTTGACTTGAAGATAAGAGGGTGTTCTGTGCAGTTCCCTTGAGGACATGAGATCCTGGAGACTTGATGAGATTGCTGATGATGGCTCAGTTAGAAGAGCTATTCAAAGTGATCTAAAAAACAGGCTTCTCCCTAGATGTGCTCTGTTATCAGGATGTGAGCTCCACTGCCTTTCTAACTTCCTCATCTCAATACAAAGTTAATTACTAAAATCTGGGTGGGCTAAGAGGATAAAGAGTGTGACTAGAGAGAGTGGGGAGGAAAAAGGCCAGGACAAGGCAGGCTGGTGGAGAGGCAGGCTGGTGAGAAGGCTGGCTGGCTGAGAAAAGCACCTCAATAAAGAGTATCTTGATTTCATCTTCTTCTGGCTTGTGACTCTCCTTGGGGAACACGGGTCGTGTCTGGACGCACACCGAAGCTTGGGAGGAGTAAGACCCAGCTGCCCTCAGGTATAGTTAGTACCTGACAAGTGGTGCCCGAACAAGGACAGGACTTGGAATTAAATTAGGGTAGGAAGTGACCGGGACCCTGTACAAAGTGCAGGAAGCCAAGGAGGGTACCTCACTGATGATTGTCAGGCGAGAAGATGGGAAATGCCATACCTGTAATTAAGCCAGAGGAGGATGAGATATGGGCTAGGCAGTTATATGAAGCCATTAAAAAACAAGGGGTCACTTTACCCCTGGAGGATCTACGGGCATTTATTATTATATCTATTATATTTGTTATATTTGTTGTATTTAGTCTGTTAAGAGCTGCTTTTGAAAGGGCTAACCGCCCCCAGACAGCTCCAGAGCAGCTCAGACAAGACTAACACAGAACTCCCCAGCAGTCCAGCTCCTCTGGGGAAGAGATTAAGGAACAATTATACCCTGATTTAAATGAATTAGAAGGCTGGGGAATTTGCCCAGTTATAGAAACCCCAAATCCACAAGCCCCTGGTGGAGTACATAGAGAACATATTCCTATCCTATGGAAACATATTAAAGACCTAAAAGCTGCTGTGGCTCAATATGGCCCTACTGCTCCTTTTGTACTAACTCTAATTAAGCAATTATCTATGATGTTTATTCTCTGCCCCAATGATTGGAAAACTATAGCTCGAGCCTGTTTGACCCTTAGACAGGCTGTTGTATGGCGAGCTGAATTTGCAAAGCAGGCTTAACAGGAGGCCCTGACACTTGGGAATGGGGCTCCACAAGTATATGCTGCACTGTCAGGGACAGGACAATATGAGACCACTGATGCCCAACTGCAGTATTTACCTGCTGAATATGCATTGGTAGCTGATTGTGCTAGAAGGGCATGGACTAAATTAATTGGAGAACAGGGTGATAGGAGAAGTATGGCACAGGTGAAACAAAATTCTAAAGAGCCCTTTCCAGATTTTGTTGCCCGCATGCATGACTGCAAACGGGTTATGATTGGTTTGCCCGTGAGTGCAGGAATAGAAGAGATGTTAAGTAGATGTGAAAAAGTAGGCTCTGATGTTTATCAGGCTGAGTTGCTTGCCAGAGTGATTCATACTAACAAAAGGGAAGAAAAGAGATGCTATAAGTATGGCCAGTTAGGACACATCAGGCAGGACTGTAAGCAGAAACGTCCTGTAATCACATGCTTCAAATGTGGTAAAAGTGGATACTATGTTAAACAGTGTAGAGCTAATAAGAAGCAGGGAAACAGAGTGAGAGATCCCTTGCAGGTCCCTTATCAGTCGAGAGTGGAGCCCAAGTCACAGATCTACCCAGCTCAAACATGAGAAGGAGAATACAAACTATTGATGAACCAAAGGACATCACTAAATCCCTATACAGCCTAGACAAATACCGAGTGCCCCCACTAGCGACTGTAAAAATCCCCATTAGTCCTTTTCCCTGGTCAGCACTTATTCTTTGCCAAACTGAGTATGTCCAGGGCAAAGTCCACCCTTGCATTCTCCCTGAGGGTACATCATCCATTGTCTTTACTAACCCTCATGATGAACCTGCCTATATAGATAACAATTATTCCTTTGCACTGGTAGTCCCTCTATCCCCCAGCCCAGACCAAAATTAGGAAATCGGCTGAGGATTTGAGATAAGTTAGCTAACTGAAAGGGGAATAGGTAAGGAGAATGGGAGAGCATTGTTGCTACAAGATCAGGGTGGAATTAGAACTAAATGGGGAAAAGTTCCTTCAATTCAGAGGAATTGGAGTTTTTGCAAATCTCTGGCTTCAGGGGTGAAGGCCTGGCTTGAGTGAGCCAAGCCTAAGAGGCAGAGAATAGGTGAAAAGGGAGTAGACAGAGAAATCTCACCCCACTCCTGGGATTCTTTTGTACTTCCACCTCTAGTGCCACAGGCAACTTCAGTGTACAGACTGAATTAGCAGAAGAAAAGCCAAGGTACTTGAGGATACTTAGAATTTATCAGTAATGGAAAACTTTGGGAGTGTCTCCAAACAGTTCAGTTTCTGGGACCCAATATCTATAATAGAGAGAATTAATTTGAAAAAAGAGACTTTCCCTTTGGTCCAACTCTGGCCAAGTTTGGAACTTCAGGAAAATCCATTAGAATAATAGTTGGGGGAATGTGACAATTGGTCACTAGAGAGTGAAGATAGAGTAAATGTGGTTTCTTTCACTCCCCCTCCCCCTTTCCCTTTCCCTGACTGCAGCAGGAGCTAGGAGCCTGGGAGAGAGAGAGAGAAACTATGCCCAGTCTAGGGAAGAGTAGTTTTGGTTGTTTTCATGTTGGTGCTTGGCATAAATGCTTGTGGTTTTTCAACTTGTACTTATAAATTGTAATCTGTTTTGTGCTAATTTGAAAGAAAAAGGAAGAAAAAAGGGTTCGGCTCTTTTAAACTCTGGCAGAGAGAGAGCGAGAGAGCAATGAAAAATGAGCTCTCCATGCAAAAGTTGGAGAATGCTCAAAAATCCACTACTGGTGCCTTACTTTTGCGAGCTCAGCAAACCCTCTCTGCCCGCACAGAGCCAGTTTACTTTCTACATGTCCACTCTCATACAGATGGACTTGGGACCCTATGAAGGCAATAAATTAGCTGATACTGCTGCTTCCCCTTCTGTCACTTTTTCTACCTATCTGTGTTCACCACAAGAAGAAGCCCAGACAGCTCACTCCTCCTTACATCTTTCTGTTCATTCCTTGAGCCGTTTGTATGGCATTAATAAGGAACAGGCTAGACAAATAGTCAAGCAATGCTTGCATTGTGTTCCCTTTACACCTTCCCCTAGCACAGGAGTTAATCCCCGAGGATCCTTGCCCAATGAAATATGGCAAATGGATGTCACACACCTCCGTGGCAATTGTATCCATGTATGCATTGACACTTACTCAAAGTTCTTAATGGCCACTATACAGAGGGGTGAACAATTCTGGCATGTCAAAAACCATTGATATTATTGCTTTTCCATAGCTGGGACCCCTTTAGAAATTAAAACTGATAATGGTCCAGCTTACACCTCCCATATCCTTCGAGACTGGATGAAGGATGTTGGCATTGTGCACATTACTGTTATCCCTCATAATCCCACTGGTCAGGCCATTGTGGAACGTGCCATTCACACCTTGATGGCCATCCTCACAAAACAAGAAAGGGGAAGGGGGAGATTAACTCCAAGGGATCTGGACAGAGCCTTGTACACATACAACTTTCTCCAGCTCTCCCCTGCCGATGACTTGTCCCCTGCAATGAGACACTTTGTCTTAGTTAAACACACCCAGCACATGCCGCTAGGCACGAATGACCCTAACAGACTATGTGGTCATGTACAAGAACCCCAAAGGGTTTGGTCAGGTCCATACAGAGTACTAATGTGGGGTCCAGGTTTCCTTTGTATCTCTACAGAAGCTGGAGACCAGTGGGTGCCAGTCAAATGCACCCAGCAAGTGGCAAAGGAGAAGACGAGGTTGGTAGAGAAGAAGCAAGATGAGAAAAAGCCTGACAACTCTCCAGAGACTGCTGGCGAGCCTGACCCTACTCCCTGCCTAGGGCGGTGATCAGCATTGGGTGTTGCTCCATAATCCTCCCTGATCTGAGCTTGTCAGCTGGGGTGAGACCCTCCCATCCCTATACACCCAGGGCAATATGTTTGCTTGGCTGAAGGATGACTCTCTCATGGCACCCCCTGGGGGAAATGGAAAAACATCAGTGCAGAACAAAATCTAAATCCAGATAAAACAGCCAATGACATTTTAGAGTACTTTCATAATAATCCTTTAGGCCATCAAGTACAAAATCTGCTTATAAATTTTGTCATATGTTCTGTTCTGTTGCTTCTGATTTTATGTTTAGCACCTGTATTGTTAAAAGCTTTCATATATTTGCTCAAAGATGCACTCCATGCTATGTATACCTCACCCCCTCGCCACCTGTTCCCCCCCAAACCTGTGAGCTTTTCATGCCAAAAAAGAAAAGGGGAGATGTTAGGGTCAAAAAATGTCCGGGACCCTGATAAGAAATTTGTCTTGACTTGAGGATAAGAAGATACTGTGTGCAGTTCCCTTGAGAAACAGGAGACTTGATGAGATTACTGATAATGGTTCAGTTAAAAGAGCTATTCAAAGTGATCTAAAAAAACAGGCTTGCCCCTAGGTGTGCTCTGTTATCAGGATGTGAGCTCCACTATCTTTCTGACTTCCTCATCTCAATACAAAGTTAATTACTAAAAGATGGATGGGCTAAGAGGATAAAGAGTGTGACTAGAGAGGGTGGGGAGGAAAAAGGCAAGGACAAGGCAGGCTGGTGGAGAAGCAGGCTGGCTGAGGAGGCTGGCTGGCTGAGAAAATCACCTCAATAAAGAGTATCTTACTTTCATTTTCTTCTGGCTTGTGACTCTCCTTGGGGAACACGCGGTTTTGTGTCCAGATGCGCACCTGAAACTCAGCTAACCTCAGATATAATACCTGGCATCCACACAAATAAAATCAGATCAAAATAATTAGAAACCTATCAAGTGCTCTTGGATAGGTCAAGCGAATATAATAAAGATGACAATACTGCCTAAACTAATCTATTTATTTAGTGCTATACCAATCAAACTCCCAAGAAATTTTTTTTACTGACCTTGAAGAACAAAAGTTCAAGAACTTCAAAGGAATTAATGAAAAAAATGCTGATGAAGATGGCCTAGCTGTGCCAGATCTAAAACTATATTATAAAGCAGCAGTCATCAAAACCATTTGGTACTGGCTAAGAAATAGAGTAGTCAATCAGTGGACTAGGTTAAGTTCACAGGATAAAATAGGTAATAACTGTAACAATCCAATGTTCGACAAACCCCAAAACCCCAGCTATTGGGATAAGAACTCACTATTTAACAAAAACTGCTGGGAAAGTTGCAAACTAGTATGGAAGAAACTAGGTACTGACCCACACCTAACACCGTATATCAAGATAAGGTCGAAACAGGTTGATGATCTAGATATAAAGAATGATATTACAAACAAATTAGAAGAACATAGGATAGTTTACCTCTCAGATCTGTGAAAGAGGAAGAAATTTGTGACCAAAGAAGAACTTGAGATCATTACTGATCACAAAATAGATAATTTTGATTATATTAAATTAAAAAGGTTTTTTTTACAAACAAAACTAATGCAGACAAGATTAGGAGGGAAGCAATAAACTGGGAAAACATTTTTACATTCATAGTGTATCAAATTCTGATAAAGACCTCATTTCTAAAATATATAGAGAATTGACTCAAATTTGTAAAATTACAAACCATTCTTCAGTTGATGAATGGTCAAAGGATACGAACAGACAATTTTCAGATGAAGAAATTGAAACTATTGCTAGTCATATGAAAAGGTGCTCCAAATCACTACTGATCAGAGAAATTCAAATTAAGACAACTCTGAGATATCACTACACACCTGTCAGATTGGCTAAAATGATAGGAAAAGATAATGATAAATGTTTGAGAGAATGGGGAAAAACTGGGATACTAATACATTGTGGGTGGAGTTGTGAATGGATCCAACCATTCTGAAGAGCAATATGTGCATATCGTTTGACTCAGCAGTGTTTCTACTGGGCCTATATCCCAAAGAGATCTTAAAGGAGGGAAAGGGACACACATGTGCAAAAATGTTTGTGGCAGCCCTTTTTGTAGTGGGAAGAAACTGGAAACTGAATGGACGCCCATCAATTGGAGAATGACTGAATAAGTTATGGTATATGAATGCATGGAATATTATTGTTCTGTAAAAAACGACCAACAAGATGATTTCAGAGAGGCCTGGAGAGACCTACATAAACTGATGCTGAGTAAAATCAGCAAAACCAGGAGATCATTGTACATGGCAATAATAAGACTATATGATGATCAATTCTGATGGACATGGTTCTCTTCAATAATGAGATGTTTCAAACCAGTTCCAGTTGTTCAGTGATGAGGAGAGCCATATTTTTTCTTTTTAACTTAATATAGTCAAAATTATCTATCTGGTGTTCAATTAAGAGTTCTAGTTCTTCTTTGGACATAAATTTATTCCATCTCCACAAGTCTGAGAATCGCTGGATAAAGGATTCTTCTAACACTAAAATGGTGTTGGTAACTTCATTCCTGAACTGCCTTGACACTGGAAAAGCAGAGGGCAGCTGCAGCTTGTCCTATGCTTAGTCCCCAACCCTGCTAAGTTCCATGGGTCTTTGATAACATCAGCTAACAAAAGGTTAAGGCAGAAGTGGAATTAAAGTTGGGTAAGGAAATAAATGAAATGGCACTCAAAAAACTAAAGTTTACATAAAAGTTTATGGTAATAAACCCAAGAAAATTATTAGCCAGTCTTATGGCTTAGACCCTTGGCCACTGTTAACAACATTCTGTGATTATGGATTTGATCTTATAACTTTGTGATGCCACAACAGTTCTTTATTCCATGGTCCCCTCCCTTTCCTATTCAGAGCAGTTCAGGATTCTCCCTCTTCAACTGGGCCTACTGGCTTTCCAGACTCGCTTTTAGTCCCAACTAAAATCCTATCTTCTACAGAAAACCTTTCCCAAACCTTCTTAATACTAGTTCCTCCTTCCTTTGGTGGGTTTTTTTCTAGTTATACTGTAAATAGCTTGTTTGTATATATCTGATTGCATATTCCATACTAGATTAGAAGCTCCTCCAGGGAAGGAACTGTCTTTGGCCTCCCATTTGTATGCTCAGCCTTTATCACAGCGCCCAGCACATTGGCCGACTTCCCAAAGGACATCTGGAACCAGGAAAGAAAAAAACCTAATTGAATGGAAAAATACAGGCTCCGACACTAAAAATAGCTGCTGTACTTTTACAGCAGAAAAAGCCTTTGGTTTTTGCCGTGCTTTTCCTCCTTTTTCCCCCTTCAACCAAATGGAAAGGCTGAGTGCCACACAAACTTTCCCCTGCCAGGCTCTCAAGGGGTAGTTCTGGCATTCCTAGGGACATCTCCAGGATTTGTGACATGCCTGTGCAAGGGAGGCCATGAAAAGTGAGGACTAAAGACCACAGACTGACAGCTGATGCAGGGTGCCTGCTGAAGCAGATTCCGTCCCTGAAATCCCTTCTATCAAGGGGCAAAACAAATCCTGGGTGCCCCGCTGGCTAAAGGGGAAGAGGAGGAAGGAGGGAGAGATGAAGAAGCAAGCTGAAGAACCCTAGGAAGAAAGGACAGGAAGAAAGAAGCCGGGTTAACCCACACTTTCAAACCAGTCCCGGGGGTTTTCATTTCTCCAAGAAGTACGATTTAATGTAATACATAATAGCGATTGGACCCCCTTCGTCATAGCCACTGCTAAGCAACAAAACAGGTGTTGGGGAATAGAAAGAAAAGGAGAAACAGAAAGAATGGAGATAGAAGGAGAATGAAAAGCAAGGGGGATGAGGATTAAGAGAATAAGAACAAAAGGAAGAAGGAAAGAAAAGAGACAAAGTGAAGAAAGGTCAGAGGTAGCTGACTGACAAACCTCACTTCCAAAGAGGCAGGTTGATTTGCTGCCATGCACAGTTGGCACAGCAAGAATGGTAATTTCCATATGGCTCCCAGCAGGCACAAGCATGCAAAAAGAGAATAACACCTCCAGCAGCCTCCTCTAGTCACAGAAAAGAAGAAAGATTGATAGATTCACCAATTGGATTCTTCATCTTCCCAATAAACCCAAAATATAGAGCTGAGCTATTCATCCCTTTAATTTTTCCCTCTTCATAAAACTTAATCCAAAGGTACAAGAAAACAGCTAAAGGGGCTAATAGAGAAATGAGCTCAGGACACTTCCCCCTTCCCTCACTCCCGGTAGCACAGATCCCAGATGGGAGGCCCTGGAATGACCGTCAACTAAAACTCAGATCCTTTTTCCACTACTAAACCAAGCAGAGCTGATTAATTTGCCTACTTTCACTTAGCCTTCACCTGAAGCAAGATGGGTGGAGGAAGAACATAGTTTTAGTTTTCCCTGGGGGAAAAAATGGTTTTCTCAGTTTTACTCAGAGCACAGAGCAAGGAAAATATTTTACAGCCATGGTCATCAAGACTACCCAGGGCCTATCTAGGCAGCATTAACAAGAAGGAGCTGACACTTGAATCCAAAAGATTTCCAGATGCTAAGCAGGAACAAAGTGTATTCCTTAGGCACAGACCAGATGAGCACACAGACTTGGCAAACACTTGGATTAAGTTCCCTAATGTTCTCTTACCTATTCTTCTCTTCCTCCTCTGGATCCAAACCCTCAAATTACCTGGAATACAACTGTACCTGGATACATCTAAGACAAGTTCTTTAACCATTACCCTTGGACCTGCCCTGTTAACAGAGTGCATTTTTAAATTTTATTTTCTTCACCTGACTTAAAAGATCATAGCTCAGCCTGGGAATCAAACTTATTTCAATATTCCACCTAAGTATCCTTGGGCTTCAGGACAAAAGAGATAATAAGGTACTTGAGGTGCCCATTTTTCTAACAAAATTGGCCATTTATAGGCTGTGCCACGATTTAAATAAAGCTTGGATGTTCTCAACAATCTGTAATGCCAGCTTACAGCAGCCCAGAACAGATGCTCTGGAGGAAGAGCGTGGGCAGGGGATTGGGGGGGAGGGGGAAAAGGGACTCAACAGCCCTCGACTCCCACTCATTCCCCACTCCATTCAAAAAGAGCAGGAAGAGGAATGCAGAGATTTGCCTGGGGGGAGGGGGGGGGAAATCACAGATCAGACAAGATATTTTCTTGTATTTGTCTCCAGGTACAAATACAAAAGGAAGAGAGCTTGTTTGGTTCCCAGATATAGAGGTATAGTTAAATAGTTCCAAGTCATATTTCAATGGACCCTCTACGGACCAGATAACCCAAAATAGCTAACTACAGAAGCCTCTACTGAAACCTTTATGAGCCCACACTAGAATCTGGCTGATTATCATACAGGTTCTCCTTGAATTATTCTTTTTTTTTTCTTTTTTCTTTTTTTACTGAGGCAATTGGGGTTAAGTGACTTGCCCAGGGTCACACAGCTAGGAAGTGTTAAGTGTCTGAAACCAGATTTGAACTCAGGTCCTCCTGACTTCAGGGATGGTGCTCTATCTACTGTGCTACCTATCTGCCCCTCTCCTTGAATTCTTGAGAAGAAAAAGGGAGGGAATCACAAATTCCAAGTATGAGAAAGAAATGCACTTTCCTCTCCTCAAATCACATACAAAGCCCGAACCAGAAAACCAGAATTCTAATTAGGTATCCTGCCCTACAGTTTAGGGTTCTCTCTACTAATCCTGTCTCCCAAACAGCATCTGTGCACCAAGCAGTTCATCCCACAATTCAGACTAAAGAAACAAAAGCAATTTGTTGTTTGTAATTCTAACAAGAAGGATAGAGATTTTAAACAAAAACTCCAACAGCTGAAGATCAGAAAGACTAGAAGGCAAACAAAGCCCATTCACTATATTTCCAATATCATCAATCTAATGAGTCTGTGGCTATTGCCAACAGACAACAGCCAATAGTCAGGGACAGCTGTAAGAACAGCTGGAAGACAAAACACTATTTTGCAAACTGAAGGTTAAAGAGTGAGTTCTTCTCTGAGACACACACTCATTATTATTTATAGGCTACACAAGTGCACATACA
>JAJPUD010016422.1:0-26720 GCA_023553655.1 Myrmecobius fasciatus
GGGGGGGGGGAGGTATGATAAACTTGAATGGGAAGAAAAATTACTTCTTTATTTTCAGTAACCCCTAACTGAAACCAAGCATTTCTTCAACTGGAGGCAACTAGGTAGCTTCATGAATAGTGTGTTACAATTGAAGTCAGAAAGACAAACCCAAATTCAAATTCTGGCTCAGACACTAACTAGCTGTGTGACCCCAGGCAAGTCACTTATTTCTTATCTTCTTCAATTTCCTCAATTGTAAATTGGGGATTTGCAATAGCACAACTCCCTCCCAAAGTTGTTATAAGAATAAAATGAACTAATATTTTTAGAACATTTTGCAAACATTAAAGCACTATAAATACTAGTGAGGAAGAGGAAGAGGAGGAATATAGGCAAAAAAACATTATTCTGAAGTTTCCATTATCTTCTCTAGATTTTAAAAGAGGACCTTGACACACACAAAAAAGATTAAGAACTCCTGATTTAACCCAACCCTTCCAATTTATAGTAAAAAGGAGGGGAGAACTGAGACTTAAAGAGGAAAATAATTTTGTCACAGGAAATAAATAAACAAACAAACAAATAAATAAATAAAAAGTTGGTTTTTGAATAGTGGTCATCACATTCCAGATCAGGTGCTCTTCCTTCTATTTGTTTCTTCCTCATGCAGGAGTCCCTTTATCATTTCTCCTCCTAAAGAAAGTCACTTAAATTCTGAATCAACTCAAATTGTTTGACAAAAATATCTCTCCCTATCACTTCCATCCATTGTTCCTAAGGCCAAGCAGAAAAACTTTCTTCCATATTACAACTCTTCAAATACTTAAAGACCTTTATAATGTTCCTTTTAAGTATTCTTTTCTCTGGGCTAAAAATTCACAATTTCTTCAACTGATTCTCTTATGGTATGATCTCTAAATTCCTCACCTTTCTGATTGCCCTTTTCTGGACATATTCCAAATAGCTAATTTTCTTTCCAAATTATAGTACCCAGAACTTAGTCAATCAACAAGTTTCATTAAATGTGCCAGACACAGTGCTAAGCTTTGGGACTACAAAGAAAGACAAAAATAATGTTTCTTCCCCATAGGAGCTCACATTCCAATGGTGAAGACAAAACATAAATAACTGAATATATAAATATCTATAGTGCGAATGAAGAACTAGACATAAGTGCAGTCTGACCAGAATGAAGGCCATTGGGAACATCCCCTCCTTTGATGAGGACCCTACTGTGTCTTTCTTCACTCAGTCTAAGATCACACTAGGCTTTTTTGACTTTCACTTTATACTAGACCATTTATACTTTCTCTGTGTGAAGAATTTTGGGAGGCTGCAGAATAATTGTTTTCAATTATTTTAATCATTTTGGAGTTAAACAAAAGGGAATAGCCCTACCTAACACCAGAGAGAATACAGTAAGGAAGCATTAGGTCATCTCAGGCTCATGTCATAGTGGATAAAGCCCTGGAGTGGAAAATAGGAACCTAAATTCCCTTCTAGCCTTCAACAAATTTGCTATATAATCTTGGCCAAGTCACTTCCTTTATGTCTCAGTTCCCTCATTTGTAAAATGAGAGGGTTGGACTAAGATTGCTTTCAGCGCTGATCTTCTTTAATATAGTAATTTAATAGTATTTCTTTAATCTACTAACACTATATTTATTACCTTATTTCCCTGGGACAAAATTGTTATTAAGGGACTTCTTATTCCCAGTTTGTTGGGCCTTTTGCCCAACTCCAGGCTGGATCCTAACTTTTGGGGTAGGGTAAGAGGCCCTGATCTCAGTTTCAAATTAAGTCCTAGCCCTGGGCTAATCTGCCAGACTCAGCCCTAACCCTCACCATAGAATCAGCCACAACCCAAGTCATTAAATCTTTTTTTTTTCCATCTTTTTTTTTTCTTTTATGAGGTAAATGGGGTTAAGAGACTAACTAGGGTTACACAGCTAAGAAGTATTGAGTGTCTGAGGCTGGATTTGAACTCAGGTTTTCCTAACTTCAGGGCCACTGCTCTGTTACTGCTCCATCTAGCTGCCCCTTCAGGTCATTAAATCTTAAAGCTGGCCCCAGTTTGAGGCATAAACCCATGTCCAGACCAAACTGTAGCTCTGGATGTAAGTTATGACCCTATTATCATAGACTAAGACCTGATCCCAGTCAGAACTGAGCCCTCTATTCCAGGACATTGATTAAATATTTACCCTTCTTATATACTGAGTGTAACTAAGGCAGGTCACAGCCTGAGCCCCTTGACCTGGCAAAGATAGCCCTTGTCCATACTCTGGCCACGAGGATGTGGGATTCATGGATGGCTTGGTGCAACTGTTCCTAGCTCAGAGTCTGCCAGAGAAGTAGGGAAAGAGCTTGGAGCACCGAGTGCCATTCGGAGGGGTCAGGCTGATGGATACATCCCATCCCTGGCCTCTTCCAATTTCCTGTGCCTGGCGTGGCCCCTTCATTCCCTGCCCAGGTGATCTGCACACTGGTGGCTGCCTTCCTCCACTTCTTCTTCCTGTCCTCCTTCTGTTGGGTGCTCACCGAGGCCTGGCAATCCTACATGGCTGTCACTGGGAGGCTTCGCAACCGCATCATCCGCAAGCGCTTCCTGTGCCTCGGCTGGGGTGAGTGGAACTGGAGATCCTTCCTGTGCTCCAGACAAGGGTGGATGGAACAACAGGGAGTGCCTTGATTTGGGAGGAGGGACACCTGGGTTCCATCCTCTAGACTTCATCCTAAAATATGGCATTGGATCTTGATGATCTCTACAACCCCTACTCTCTCTATATCTGGATTTTAATCTCTTCTCCCCTGCTTACTGGTTCTCCAGCTGGGCTCACCCAGTTGAAAAAGATATTTTTATTAGATTGTGCTTGCCTCAGTTTCTTCATCTTAAAATGGGGACAGTAATAGAATCTAATTCTCAGGATTGTTTTGAGGATGAAATGAGATAATAATTACAAAGCATTTAGCACTGTGCTTGGCACGTTGTAAGCACATAAATATACATATATATATATTAGCTGTTATAAGAATCAAGTTAGATCATATTTGTAAAACACTTTGCAAACCTTAAAACCTTATGTAGATAATAGTTATTTTTCACCGTTACTATTACTGCTGTTAATAATAATAATATAGTCCCATAGTATGGCCATCAAACATCTTGTTCCATTCTGGGCTCCATCAAAAGAGACATCACTCAGACTAAGAGAGGTGGTAGTCCCAATGTCCTGTGTGTACCTCACAGTGCAGATTATATTAAATTCTGGGTGAAGTCTATCTAAGACAGACACTGACAAGCTGGATCGCTTCCAGGAGACAGTGACCAAATGGCAAAAAAGACTAGAGACCTTGCCTTATGTGCAGCCACTGAAATGGATGGGGATGTTTAATTTGGAAAAGAAAAGGCTTAGTGGGGTCATCATGGCTGTCTTCACTCTAATTATTTATTGTAGAAGAGGGATTCAGATTGTTCTGATTGGCTTTACAGGGCAATACCCAGTACAGTCAATGGCTGGAATTTGCAGAGAAACCAATGTAGGCATCCTTCTGTAAGAATGACTTTCTAACAACTAGAGTTCTCTAGAGGTGAGATAAGGCTGCCTTGGGAGGTGGCAGGTCACCCTTGTTGGTGATGTACAAACAGAGGATGGTTATAATGGTTGTGGTGGTGGTTCTGTTGTTAAGAAGAGATTTCTCTTTGGCAATAAGTTGGACAAGATAGTCTTGAGATTAATCAATTAACAAACATTTACCAAGTGTTGATGTGTGTGACACAGAGGACAGAAAGACAAAAAATGGGATGGTCCTTGTCATTAAGAATATTATGTTCAATTGGAGGAGTCAATAACATAAGTTACATAAGCATTTTCAAAGTCTGCACAAAGTAAATACATGGGTAAATTTGGGATAAGGGTAGTACCAGGAAATGTTGGAACATGAAAATAGATGTTACATGATGATTTATAAGGTGGTATTTGAAATGAGCTTAAAGGGTAGCTAGGATTCTAAGAGGTAGAAATAAGGAGGGTATTCATGCTAAGTCCTGGGGACAACCCATACAAAGGCATGGTGATGGGGAATGGAATGTTCTATGTGAAGACCCCCCCCAAAAATGAAAAAGATTAGTTTGGCTTGTCTGCAGCATAGTTGGAAGGAAGTGATTGTGTAGTAATTCTAGAAAGGCAGCCTGGAATCTGGCTGTGATGGACTTTAAAGGTCTAACAGAGAAATTGACATTTGATCTAGAGGCAACAGGGAGCCACTGGAGTTAATTGAGCATCAGGGGGATAGGGTAAGATTTGTGGTTTAGTGATATCACGTTAGCAGGTATGGGAGGATGGATTGGTGAAAAAGAAGTGGGAAAAACTGAAACAGGAGAACCAATTTCAATAGTCCATGTAGGAGATGATGGACTGAGCTAGGGTGATGACTGTACAAATGGGGAAAAAATTAGGTAGAAGTGACTTGCAACTGAAGAATAAGGAAGAGTGAGGATATTATGTACTCAGGTTAAGGACCTGGGTTTCTGAAAGGATGGTGGTTTTGTTGAAAAAAATGGAAAAGTTACAAAGAGAGAGGAGTTGGGTTGGGCTGAGGGAAAGAGATTGAGATAATGAATTCTTTAATCAAGTTGGAAGGATATGGTAAATATTTGGTGATATAAGATTGGAACCTAGGAGAGATACCAGAAGTGAATGTATAGATCTGGGAATCAATTTGTAGGGATGATAATTGGAAAGAGCAGGTTCACAAAATCCAAGAGAGGAGAGGACATCCAGCAATCCAGCAAGAAAGGGAGACTAGTAATGTCAAATAATGGTGAGACAGGAGGCAGGAAGGATGAGAATTGAAAAAGGGCCATCAGTATTGCCACTTATGAAGTCATTAGTGTCTTTGGAGAGAATGATTTACTTCTCACTCTGGTAGTCTGGAATTCCTTGAGATCTAATTGTTCTTCTAATCCCTCTGTCTTCTGCATGATAGATAGCCCTTCAGATTCTTTAAGACAAGTATTATGCTCCCTTCCTTTTCCTGTTTTCCCTCCCACCACTTCTCCAGAGTAAACATTCTCAATAAAGTTTCATTTGACCTGGCCTCCAGGAATATCCCCAAAGTACCAAAACCCTTCCCAAAATGGGTGCTTGGGACTTAACACAGTATTCCTGATACACTCTGACCAGGACACAGTGTATAGGAGGACTATCTCCTTTCTCATTGTAGTACTGGGTTTCTCTTAATGCTACTCCAGTTCAAATTTAGGGTTTTGACTTCCATGGTATAGTGTTAGCTCGTATCAAGCCTACAATCACAGAACTTCAGAATTTTTTTTCCAATGCCAGAGAATTCAACTGGCATTGAATTGGCAACATAGAAAACACAAAACAACTTTCAGCCCACTAAGAAGAAGAAGAAGAAGTCGCACACTGGTATCATACTAAATGGAGACAATCATCTTTCGGAGTTCAAATCTGGCCTTAGAGACTAACTGTGTGACTGTAACTGTTTGCCTCAGTTTTCTCATCTGTAAAATGATCTAGAGAAGGAAATGGCAAACCATTCCAGTATCTTGGTCAAGAAACTCTCAAAAAGGGTTCGTGACTGAAAACCAATAACTAAACAACAACAATCCTACAATGAGGCAGAACACTGTGGCTTTGCTTAAAAACCTACTATCATGATAATTCTCTATAGACAGTCCTAATTAAGAAAGTTTGTGTTGTTCTGCCCCTTTCTCCCCAGCCCCCATCTCAACCTTCAAGTCTTAGTTTTTTCCTTTGCAATTTCCTTTTATTGCTTTTAGTTCATATCCTTGGGACAAATCCCTCCAGATATGAAATTCATGAAAATTTACGAGTTGAAATCCCAAGCCAGCCTTGAGCACTGGCCCCTGCACAGAGTAGATGCTATATTAAGGAAATAAAAGTTCTTTCACATTTGAAGATAAACATCATTTTCACCCTAAGTCTTCTCTTCTCCAGGCCAAATATCCCCAGTTCCTTCAATCTAATCTCATATAGAATAGTTTTTCCTTTCCTGTTTTCCTTCCTCTGAATGTTCCCTAGCTTATCAATCAATCAAATCAACATTTATTAAGCACCTAATATGTAGCACTGTGCTAAACTTATCTATGTCCTTTTTCAATTGTGATACCCAGAATTAAACATAATATCCCATGTGTGTAACACAATTCATTAAGATCTTCCCTTGTCTTTCTGTAGTCCACTACAGAACCTTACATTTTTATGGTTCCCAAACATGGCTATCACCAACAAGATGGAGCTGTTGAAACCTGTCACAAATTATTCCTCTGAATTTTGACCTGACAGAATTTGTGTTATGGTGTGAGAGGGCAGTTGAATAACAGCAAGGGTTAGAAAGCTGGAATCTGATGATACCTTCTTTTTTGGTATTTTCCTCTTTAGGGCTTCCTGCTTTGGTCGTGGCCATTTCTGTAGGATTTACCAAGGCTAAAGGCTACAGCACGGTGAACTAGTAAGTATTGAGATAACTCCTTCCTTCCATCTCTCTTTACTAGAACACTGCCCCTAGGTGTGGCAATGGGAATTAGTGGAATGGGAGTTAGTTGGTATTCTCATTCTCTAGCACCCGCATAGACTCTTTCAAAAATGTAGAGGTGGTTTCTCCAGTCATTCATCCATCAAATATCTCCTGAGCACTGAACTCAGGGATGAATTGGATCTGAGTTCAGTTAATGGGATGGGGATAGGAGATAAGAGACACAAAGGCAGACGATGTTATAATACAAAAAGTATATATATACAGTTATAAATATATATATATAAGTAAAAAAATAATTGAATGTGAAATCAGAAGATCTGAGTTCAAATCTCAAATTCTTTATTTACTACTTCTGTGATACTGGACAGAATTTTTAGAATCACTGGATAAGAGATTTAGAACTAGTTGAGATCTCAGAGACTATATAGTACAGCTCTTTTATTTTATAAAGGAGAAAATGGAGGCCCAAGAAAGTTTTTTTTTTCTCTCTCTGGGCCTAAGTTTCTTCATCTATAAAAGGAAAATATGTAGTTTGTCATTCAGTCATTTTTCAGTCATGTCTGACTCTTGGTGACTTCATTTGGGTCTTTCTTAGCAAAGATATTGGAGCGCTTTGCCATTTTCTTCCATAACATATTTTATAGATGAAGAACTGAGGCAAACAGGGTCACCCTGCTAATGTCTGAGGTTGGATTTCAATTCAGGAAGATGAGTCTTCCTGATTCCTAGCACAGCACTCTATCCACTGTGCCTCCTCTCTTCCCAAGTTTTGGGTTATCTGACCCTTAAAATCCCTCTTGGTTATGGATTCTATAAAACAAGATTGATGATGAGCCATGTGACCTTAGACAAATCACTCTCCTTTGTGAGTTGAAGTTTAAGTTTCTTTATCTGTAAAGTGGGACTCATGCTACCTGAGCCACTCTACTTCAAAGGGTCTGTGTGAAGAAAAAGTTTTATAAGTATTTCAGAAATACGAGCTACTCTTGTTCTTGTAAAGTAAGGATGGTATAAATGCTGTAAGATAAGAAACTCAGGGTTATAGAGCCTAGAGGAAGGAGAGATCTCTTCTGATTAGGGAGGAGTCAGAAAGGCTTCTTGGAAGAGTTTAGCTTTTAAGGATCGGTAGACTTTTAGCAGACAAAGCCATTGGGGAAGACATGAGAATGAGAAGAAGGAAGGCATATTTCAAGCAAAGGGAAAAATCATCAGCAAAGACAATAAGTGGAAAAGTAAGACATGTTAGAAAGCAGTAAATTGTCCATAACAACATAGGATTTAAAGCTGAAAAGGACCTTGTTGAGCACTGAATCCCATCCTCTCCTTTTCTGAAAGTTACTGAGTAAGATACAGAGAGGAAAAGTGACATCTCCATGGTTGTACAATCACAGAGTTGTGCAGAGCCACAATTTGAATGATTAATGAATGATTGAACATCTAGTAAGCTCTTACCACATACCATGCATTGCGGTAAGCATCAGGATTCCAAACATTAACAAGTTAGATAATCCCTGCCCTCAACAGGACAAATAAAAGGGAAGTAACGATACAATTTGAAAATATATGGGAAGTGACATGGTCTGTTTCTTGGTAAGAGGAGATGAAAATTTCTTATTAGAGCCCAGAGTTTTAGGGACAGAATCAAGATTCTGATGAGAGAAGGTATTGTTCAACATCAAATTCAGTGGAAGAAATTGATTTATTTTTGTCTTAATTCTGCATGGAGTGCCTTCCACAGAGCAGGTAGTAAATCAGTGAAGTGAATTTCCATTAGGATATTTTCTTTGATGCGTGCAAAGCCAAGGGATGAAGAATGAGAAGTAAAACTAGAAATGTAGGTTGGACCCAGACCATGAAGAGTCTTAAGGGAAAGGGTGAAGATTTTGGAGATATGTGTGTATGTATGGTATAAATATACACACATACCTATTCATATATGTATACATATATACATACTCTCACACATATACACATATACATATATGTGTGTATGTATATTTATTTGTTTGTCCATCATTCTCTCATCCCCCCAATAAATTGTAAGCTCTTTGAAGACATGAACTGTCTTTTGTCTCTTTCTATATCCCCAGCACTTAGCAGAATGGCAGGTACATAATACATAATAAATGTTGGTTGATTGATTGGACTTTCTCCTGTAGATAGTGAGTCACTGCTTAGATATTCTGAGCAAGGGAGTGACATGAGAGGCAGTATGGGACAGTAGAAAGAGAACTGGTCTTAGAGTCAGAAAGCTTAGATTTAAATCCCACCTTTGATGCTTACTACCTTTGTGATCTTAAGAGTTCTTGGGACTCAATTTCCTCCTGTGGAAAATGAGGGAGGCTGGATTAGTTAGCCCCTGGGTCCCTTTTGGCTGATCAAAGCTGGGCTTTAGAAATATTACTCAGGCCTTTTGATTGATTGGGAGGAGAGACCAGCAGCCTGAACATGAACTAGGAGACCATTACAATTGAGGGAGACTGTATTGAGGACCTAGACTAGGAGAAACAAAACAACAGGGCCTCAGAAAACAAAGGAATAGTGGTGTAGTCATCAGTGCGCTGGCGTCAGAGAGACTGAGGTGAAGGAAGAGACACAGTGCTGGTTTTAGTGAGGGGGCAGGAAGATGATGAGTAGGGCATTTGGGAGGAAATTGGAGAAGAGAAAGAGAGAGGCAGGACGGAAGCCCAAGGGGGATGTCAGGAGCCAAGGATCTTATCGGTGGAGCACTAGCTGCCCACAGGCATCAAGCCAAGAGAGATCTTGGCACCTTAGAACCAGCCACTGCCCCCAGTGATGTCTATGATTCAGGTGATGGGGGTGGAATGATACAGAGGCAGAGGAGGAGAAAAACAATAAAGAGACTGGAAAATAGAATGAGACAGAGGAGACACAGAAAGAAATAGAAACAATGACCAAAAAATGAGGACAAAGAGAAAACAAAAAGCAGAAACATGGAAGGAGAGACAGAGACAAAGGAGAGACAGAGACAAAGGAGAGACAGAAACAGACAGACAGACATAGAGAGACAGAGAGAGAGACAGAGGCAGAGACAGAGACAGAGACAGAGGCAGAAACAATGACTGAAAAAATGAGGGCAAAAAGAGAACAAGAAGCAGAAACAGAGAGACAGACACAGAGAGGAAGGGAAGGAGTGGGAGAGAAAGAACCAGAGGAACAATGGAAGAGATACATATAGGATAATGTGACTGAGAGAGAAAATGGGACACGCATGTGAGCACACACACATTCACATACATACATACACACACCACATACACATATACACATATACACCATACACATACATATACGCACCACATGCATCACACACATTCATCTATATGATGGAGAAGCAGACAAATAGAGACAACATTGTGTGGTGGGCAGTTAAGAGATGCATTCAAAAATTAACTTGCATCATCTTCTTGGACAAAACCCCTCTGGGATTGTTTCCTCATCTATATAAAAAAAGGGCTAATTTTTCTCAAATTGGCTCCTTCATAATGTCATAGTATAGAAAGAGCTTTATAAATTTTAGAGCTAAAAAGAAATGGGAGTTATTAGGTTTGTCAAACAAGAAAATGATCTAGAAAACACTTTGGAAGTTCTAATATGCTTTATTATTTGGATCATAGAATGTCAGAACCAGAAGAGACTTTAGAAATCATCTAGTAGCACCAATTCATCATTTTTAAGATGTGACCATTAAGATACCTTACAGGGACATTTGGGTACAGTGGAAAGAGCACTACTCTGGAGTCAGAGGGTTTGGGTTCCAATTCTACCTTTGATAACTCAAATCTCAAGGCCTCAGTTTCTGCAGTTGTTAAATGAAGCTATTGGATTGGATGATCTCTGAGGTTCCTTTTAACTCTAAATCTACAATCCATGACTTCCCATGACTCCTTGGCAGTAAGTCTCATGTACTAGTCCAATTTCAGGGCTCCTTTCCATCCTAGGCAAGAAGTGACTCTAATTCCTTTTGGACCTGAATATGACATCTCATGATAAAGGTTTCATAGATGGCTCATTAGAGACAGAATGAATGAACCTTGGAATTGCTGTGGTCCAATCTTCTTATAGATGAAAAAATTAAGTGTGGAGACTCAAGTTATTTTGTAAAAAATATTTACAAATTTATTATTATTATTTATTAATTATTTGTTGATAATTGTTGATGTTTGCTATTCAAGTTGGGGCAGCTAGGTGGCATGGAGGATAAAGCATCAGATCTAGGGTCAGGAAGTTTGTTGCTCTGGTTATTCAGTTGCTTTCAGTTGTGTCCAGCTCTCCATGACCCCATTTGGGGGTTTTCTTGGTAAAGATACTGAAGTGGTTTGCCATTTCCTTCTTGAGCTATTTTACAGATGAGGAAACTTAGGCAATTAGGGTTAAGTGGCTTGCCCAAAATCACAGTTAGTTCCTGAGGCTGGATTTGAACTCAAGATGAGTCTTCTTGACTCCAAGATCAGAACTTTATTCAAAGACTGAAATGACTGAACAGTGACTATGAAAATTACCCTGTATGACCTTAGGCAAATCATTAACCCATCTGGCCTGGGTTTATTTTAATTTGTCAGAGGAAGCCTAGATGACTAGACCCTTTAGGTTCCTTCCATCTTTGAATATTAAGCGTCTTCTATTTTGTATCCTGCTTTATTCTATAGTGACATGAATAAGTATATATATGGATCTTGGGCAGGGTGTGGGGACACACTGTGTGGGGGTCCCCGTGGATCCTTTGATTTCCCACCAGGGAAGACTAATGCATATTCCTTTTGCTCCCTAGACCTACATTTTGTCCTATCTAAAATGAGGGCTTTGGTCTCTAAGATAGCCTCCAGTTCTATTAGTTTATGAGCATCCTAATGCCCTCTGCAGGGGAAGGGCCCCCCCCCCATCATCCCCATACTCTGAGCATGCCTGTTGTTACAAGTGTCTGTATTTCTCTGCTAGATAAGGAGTTTTCTGAGGATATGGATAGGGTATTACCTTAATGATATAAACCTATATTCTTTTACCATTTACCAACATCCATTTTTTTTTCAGTCATTTCCACTATTTGTGGACCCATTGGGTTCTTTTTTTTGGCAAAAATACTGGAGCAGTTTGCCATTTTCTTCTCCACCTCATTTTCCAGTTGAAGAAACTAGGGCAAACAGAGTTAAGGAACTCACATGGCTAGTGAGTGCCTGAGACCAGATTTGAACTCACAAAAATGAATCCTTCTGACTCCAGGATAAGTGCTCTATCCACTGGGTCACCTAGCTGCCTGGTTACCAATATCTTACTAGCAGAAAGATTATACTAATACTATGGACTGCATCCTGCAAAATGCTAATCATGACTGTTCTCCAGAAATAAATAAATTGTTTTAATCCAAGCAGCTTGAATTGTTCCATAGTCCCAGGCTTTGAGTCCTATGCACTGCTCCAGCTCCATGACTAATTTTCATGGGTCACCTGAACTCAGTGGACATCTGCTTTTGACTTATTCAATTCCCCAGTGGGAGGATAGGCCCTTAGAGCATTTCCATATTACTTCCTCCTTCCCCCTACCCAAGGGCAGCTCTTGATACTTGGGATAGAATATTAGTCCTGAAGTCAGGAAGCCCCAAGTTCAGATCTTTCAAATCCTGCCAGTGTGACTCTGGGAAAAATCACATTAACTTTCTTACTCTCAATGTCCTTGTGGGTAGAATGAGGATGATAACCACATGTAGATGGCATGGTGAGAGCTGGAATGGAAGCCCAGGGAACCATAGATGGAGTCCAAGGACATGTGTTGGAAAGATGAGAAGGGTGGACAGATTGTGGACAGCACAGGGTTATGAGCCAGCCATAGTCATACTTCAGGCTCCTTCGGGGATTAAAAGGGAGTTTTTTCTGCCCTTTTCCCTCCTGGGATAGGAGGAACCCAAGGGGAAATGATCATCCCTATTCTAGTGTCTCTGCTCTCCTGTGCCCACCAAGTTGATGGGTAGATCCTAATATGATAGGGTAGATCCTAAATGATAGGCAGATTCCTATAGAAATAGGAAACAGGAGACAGCTTTGAGAGATGGGGATGGAGCAGACTTGGGAGAGAAGCTACAAAGGCACAATGAGACTGCCATGAGAAAGAGCAGAAGCTAAAGAAAGGAGGAGTAGCCTCATTGGTGGGGCGGTCTGATGGCTTAACCTGGACTAATCAGCCTGTTTTCTGTGCTCCCTTTCTCTCAGCTGCTGGCTCTCCTTGGAAGGGGGACTGCTATACGCCTTCGTGGGACCAGCTGCTGCCGTTGTCCTGGTACTGCCTCCCCAGCACGGGCTCCTTTATGATTCCCCATCAGCCCTTTCCAAAGGCCCTTTATCCCCTAGGTCTAGAGAAGAGGTGACCTTATCTCATCACCCCCTCCTTTCCATCCCATCAAAGATCCCATGGATTCTTGGGATTTTAGTCCTGGCTTTACTGTGTGATTTTGGGCAGGTTCCTGCTTCTAACAAGGGCATTGGTCTATAAAGATCCCTCCTTCCCTAATAGTCTCTCTCTGAATCTACTAACTCATTATGTGACTTGGGCATCACCTCCATCCTCTGAGCTTGTTTTCCCATCTGTAAAGAAGAACTTGGGTGATCTCTGAGGCCCGTTCTGGCTCAGGACAATCTTGGATTCTTCTCACTCTTTTTATAACCTTGCAGAAGTCCTTCCCCCAGTCTCAATTTCTTTACCTGCCAGGCTGGGTTCAACAATCTCTAAGGAACCATTCCTACCTTAATAGTCTAAGGATTGAAATCTTCATAGCAAAATATTACCAAATACAGGCCCTGCTTTAATGAATAGATAAGAACCATTTATCATATGCACACAGGCAATTCAGTTTAATAGGCTTTCATCCAGGGCTTCCGGATCTAATTTAGCTGGATATACATCTGGCCTTGGGCTCAGCTACACAGTGGGTGAGACTGGAGGAGGGGGCTAAGTGACTTACCTTGGGGTCATGCAGAGTGATACTGCTGATAATGGCTGTGTTTACTATTTCCCTTAGTATCTGGACCTCAGTTTCCTCTGGTGTAAAATGGGAACCATAATAGTGCTACCCCCTCCAGCATGAGTTTTTGATTCATATCATATCTTTCCAAATCCCTTTTTCTCTTTTCAGTCATTTTTCAGTCCTGCTCAACTCTTCACAGCTCTATTTAGGGTTTTCTTGTCAACGATACTAGAGTGGTTTACCATTTCCTTCTCCAGCTCATTTTCCAGAGAAGGAAACTGAGGCAAACAGGGTTAAGTGACTTGCCCACATTGAGAGAAAGGTATTCACCATCCTCTTCTCTCTCAACAAATATCCTAGAAATCAATGTATCCAGTTTAATTCCTGGCTTTGCTGATAAGTCATTTTGTAATTTTGGACAAGTTCTCTCTGTGCCTGTTTTCTTCAATAGAAAAAGGGCATCAGTCTGGATTCGACTCTGCAGATCAACCCTAAGAGGGAACCCAAAGTCTAGTATAAGAATTAAAAAAGATACACATTATAGCACTATAGCATACACCTGTTTTTTTTCTTTAAAACAAGTAAATCAGCAACCCTTATTTGAAGGAAAAATAATTTAATAAATGAAACAAGTGTATCAAACAAATTCCAATTCAATTTGACTAAATTCATCAGGATTTTATTAAGTACCCACTGTGTGCCCGGCTCCATTTTGTTCACTAGAGATACAAAGAAAAACAAAACTGTCCCTGCCTTCAAGTTTGCATCCTAGAGGAGAAGAGAGAATGTATGCAGATAAGTAGTATGTTACATATCTCAAGCAATTTCAGAAGAGCACTAATAACTGGGCATTTAGTAAGCACCTATTGCATGCCTGGCCTTGACAAGGCACCAGGGGGAAATACAAAGTTTAGAAAAAGTTAATACAGCTAACTCTAAAAGTTAACTCTAAAGTTAACACAGTTAATTCTAAGCCCAATTTTATATATGAAAAGGATACAAGAGATGTGCTAACAAAACTCTATTGGAGGTCTGGAGGGAAAGGGGTAGGAAGATCATTGCCAACCATTGAAGTGAAGGAAGATGGAAGGTGCAATTTGAGTTGACTTTTAAAGGAAAGATGTAAAAATTTAAACAAGTGGGAGAGGAGAGTATTCCAAGCATTGGAAACATTCTGAACAAAGACCTAGAGTTAGGAAATTTCAGGGTTTATGGGGGTAGAGTAGCAGCACAGTTTGATTGGGAAAACAAGATACAACCAGGTTGTGTAGGACCTTCAATGCCAGACTAAAGAGCTTGAGACAATAGAAATCCATTGAAAGATTTTGAGCCAGGAAACTTTATATAAGGAAGATTACTCTGGCAGCTTACAGCAAACTAATAGATTGGAGGAGAGAGAGAGAAAGGAGAGAGACAGACAGACAAACACACAGACAAAGAAAAACAGAAAGATGGGAGGAAGAAAGGGGGGGGAGAAAGGAAAGAGAGAGGAAGAGGGAGACTTCATTGTACTAGACACTGAGGAAACAAATGAAAAATATATACTTCCTTCCCTCTTTTTGGCTTAACATTCTAACTGAGGAGAGAGACTAGATATATAGATAAATGGATAGATATTTGGAAAATCAATGCAAGGTCATTTGAAGAAGGAATAGTTAGGTAAATAGGAGAGCTGGGTTTGAAGTTTAAAAAAATCTGCATTCAAATGTGACCTGAGACACTTAGTAGCTATGCAAGCCTGGACAAATCACTTAATCCTGTTTGCCTCAATTTCCTCATCTGTAAAATGAACTGGAGAAGGAAATGGCAAACTACTCCAGTATCTTCACCAAGGAAACCACAACTGGGATCACAGAGAGTCGGACATCACTGAAATGACTGAACACAATTTGGGGAGAGACACTAACAGCAAAGAAAGAATTCATGTAGAAGATGGAGCTTAGATTGAACTTCATGGAGAGTTAGGGATTTTCAGAGACATAAATGATGGGGAGAGAGAAAAAGGGCATCAGTCTGGATTCAACTCTGCAGATCAACCCTAAGAGGGAACCCACAATCTATGTCGAGGAACAGCTTATGCAAAGATAAGGGGTTTAACAGTTGGGGCATCATGTGTGAGGGTCAGTAAGAAGACTTAAAAGGTTGCCCCATAAAATGTATTAAGAGGAGTGATATCTAATAAGCAAGGGAAAGCAGTCTGGGGTCAAGCTGTAAAGGGCTTTAAAAGTGCCCAATATAGAAGTTTGTTTTTCATGGTGGGATTTCCACAGAGGAAGAAAAGGGGGAAAATACTACTGGGACAGAAATAGCACCCATTGGTGCCCATTCCTGGGGATTTGGAAAGATCCAATGAGACACTGGATTTGAAATCACTTTTTACATTAGAAAGTGCCATGTATTTGGCAGTTCCATGCTCTGCCCCCCCTTCTCCTGCACACCCACCTTGTCCTTCTAAGTCTGGCTCAGAGAGAAGATGCTATAGGATTTTAGAACTGGCAGGACCTTAGAAATCATAGCATGACTCCCTCATTGTACTGAATAAGAAACAAGTACAGAGATAGCTGGGGATTTTCCCCATGTTACATAGCTCTTAATAGCAGAGCCAGGTCTCAAACTCAGTTCTCCCAGCTTCCAGCCCAGTGCTGTTGTTGCTATCCATGGTTTTCTTCTCCAAGGATGTAGCTGTGTCTGAAGCAGAGCTCCCTGCATCCTCCTTTCTTGAAAATACCTGAGAAGAAAAACCTAAGGAGAGTTGGTAGGGGGAAAGATACACATCTTCATTATTTCAACCTAAAGAGAATTAACTTTTCTTCTCCTACTCCCCTTCCCCAGCCCTGACCCACCAAGGCCCCTTTGATGATCCCTACATTGGTCTGTAATCTTGGCAGTCACAGGCTAAGAGGATCCAAGCTGAGAGGAAATTCTATTTCAGCACCCACCCCACTCCCATACAAGTAGGGCCCATTTTAAGCAAACCCAGAATTTCAATATTTCTTATTTTGATAGAATCTTAGGCTTAAACCCTATAAATCCAGGGTGATTGTTCACATCTAAAAGATCCTTGACTTAATTTAAGGATGTCTTGAGCATCTAAGTTTCTGTTTAGATTTAAGTATTGATTTATGTATCCCCTAACATTGTGATCTGATGTGAGGTTAGGTAGGAAGGTTAGTGGTGGTTATGATGGTGGTGGTAGTGGTGAGAATATAGGGAAGAGGGGAGGAGGGAAACAGAGGGGATGGGGCAGTGAAAGTTAAAACTAGGTTCTGAGAAGCCTTGCTCACTGCTGATTGAACAATTACTGGAACTTGTGGGGAGGCAAAATTTGGCTTTTCACAGGGAAAAATTCCTCAGTATATGAAGCAACTTCACTAAACATATTAGTGGGCGACTTTGAGATGTAGTGAGTTCCCCATCATTGAAGGTCTCCAAACAGAGGCATTCAGTTTAATCAGTCTATCAAAAAGCATTCATTAAGCATTTACTATGTGCCAAGAGGGCATCTAGGTGGTGCAATGGATAGAGCACTGGACTTAGAATCAAGAAAACTCACATTCATAGGTTCAAATTCAGCCTCAGATACTTACTATCCCTGTTTGCCTCAGTTCTTCATCTGTTTAAAAAAAATGAGCTGAAGAAGGAAATGGCAAACCACTCAAAAAATACAGAAATACAAAATGCAATTGCAGAGAATTGAATATGATTGAAACAATTAAACAGCACTATGTACCAAGAACTATGCCAAAGACTGGAGATAGAAAGGCAAAAAAAAATGACCCCTTTCCTCAAAGAATTCAATTCTAATGGGGGCTAGAATATGCAAATAATCATATAGTACAAGATGTAGCCCTTATTAGAATGTGAGCTCTTTGAGGAAACAGGTCTTGTTGACCTATGAAAATTAATCTCAGAGAGGAAGCATCAGCTACTGGGAGAAGCACATGCAGAAGGGAGCATTTTAGCTAAGCCTTGGAGGAAGCTAGGGATGCCACAAAGCAGAGGTGAGAAAAGAGAGCATCTCAGGAATGAGGGCAGCTGGGGCAAAGCAAGTAATAGGGAGCCAGAATGTTGTGTCTGAGGAAGAGGAAAAAAAGTCAGTATTTCAAGAGCACAGGATACTTGAAAGGCAATAAAGAATAAAAAAGACTGAACAGGATAGAAAGGGCCAGGTTGTGACAGTCTCTAAAAGCCACTGCAGTTTATTGAGGGGAGAGAATGGTGACTAGGTCAGATAAGTACTTTAGGAAAAACAACTTTGGCATCTGAGTGGAAGATGGATCTGGGATGGGAGAAACTAGAGACAGGGAGACCAAACAGCAGGCTCTTTCATTAGCCCAGGTATGAGATGGTGAGAGGCTGACCCAAGGTGGTCATCATATCAGAGGAAAGAAAGGAATATCTACAAGAAATGTTATGAAAGTAGAAATGACAAGTATTGGAGAGTCCCACTCAGGCACATTTGGAATTCAATGTTTCCCTTTCAACTCTGAGAAGTCTTTTTTTGATGATCTAATAAAGCATCTCAAAGAGAAAAGGGGATTATTAGGAGTAAATAGCATTCAATTTGTACCAGTTCCTTTTTTGCACATCTGTCTAGAGCCTGATAGGCAAATCACAGCACAGCTGGATTTCCACAACACCATTCCTCCTCAAGAACTTTGTCTGCTGGCTTTTGTCCTTAGGATAGAATGCCCCTGCTCCCCTAGAACAACAGTTGATGAGAAAAGGACAGAAGAAGGTCAGAGATAGAATTTTTTTCAGGTTCAGGGTCCCAAGGGAGGGAGGTGAAAGTCTGCTTGTCCTTTACTCTTGTAAGACCAAATCTGAGGGCCTGTGTTCAGAGGTGGGTGCCATATTTTAGGATGAACTAGAAGAGGGAGACCATGTTGGAGAGAGAAGACAATGTAAGAACTTGAAGGAAATAGAATTTTTTGCTCAGGAGGAAAAATATTTAAAATAAGTGAACATGTTAACTCTCTCTAGGCATCTGAAGGCTTAGAGATTAGGCTTGTCCTGTTTGGTCCTAGTGGGAAGAACTAGAAACATTGGGGTAGAGCAGAAGGAAGTTAGAGGAATCATGAAATCCATGGACTTAGAACTGGAACTTCTGAGGTCATCAAGTCTAACCTCTTGTTTTTCATTTGAGGAAACTGAGGTACAGAGAGATTTGCTCAGGGTTACACAGCTAGTAAGTATCTGGGGTACGATTTGAACCTGTCTTCTTGACTTGAAAGCCCATTGCTCTGAGATATAGTTCAGTTTAACATTTCTTAACAATAGCTGCCTAACAATGAATGTCTCTTGCTTATGGGTGATGTGTTCCTCATCACTGGAAATATCCAAAGAGATCTTGGGTGAAAGATAACATCTTGTGGTGGTTTCAAGTCTCAGGTCTGCTACTTAACTGAGTAAATGAATTAATCCTCTGGGATACAATTTCTGCATTTGCAAACTGAAGGTATTGAACTTGGGCCTCCAACGTCCTTTCCAGCTTTAATATTTAGTCAGAGATTCTAGAGGATTTTCTTGTATTGGGTAAACATGGTGGGGCTGGAAGAGTGGAGTGAGTAGAGAAGGCAGATAACCTCTGGGAGCTTTTCCAATACTGAGATTATAGATGAGGACCAGTTCAGTTGTGGGGCTGATCTCCTTAGGTCACCCTCCTTCCCTCCAAATGCTTTCTTTTCTTAAACTGCATTTCATCTTATCGCCCCCATTCCTCGAAGGCACTGCAGGAGAATTAAGAGTGTGCCATGCATATTAATGGCAAACCTGTACTTTATTCATCAGACATCCTGGGCCCTGGAGCACTTTCTTGGGAGCCCTGTCTCAGGGGAGTTATTTTTACTTCCCTTTGACAAAGTTCTATCCATGTATTCAGTGCCAACCTCGGAAAGGGTGGGCAAAGGAGAAACATGAGGAATCTGGAGAGAGACAGACAGAGACAGAGATAGACAGAAACAGAAACAGAGAGAGAGAGACAAAGAGAGACACAGACAGACAGAGAGAGGGAGGGAAAGAGATAGATGGGGAAGGAGGGAGAGTGGGAGAGAGACAGAGAGAGAGCAAGCAATGAGAGGAAGGAAAACAATCCAGCAACACAGAGAGAAAAAGAGATGGAAAGACAGAAACAGAAAGAGAGAGAAAGATAAAGAAATCAGAGAGAAAAGGGGGCTAGGGAAAGAAGTGTTCTGTATAGGTCAGATTTCCAAAGGTTGATACATTGGTCTGGGATCTGTGTTCCTGGATCTCTGGCTCCAGAGATTTACAGTGACCTTGGAGATGATGCCTCTTTCCTGATTCTCTCCCTTGTCAGAAAATGAGCAGGTTTCCTAACTCTGACTGAGTGCCCATGACTAGGAGCCAGACTAAGCATCCAGAACACAGGGCTGTAGAATAATAGAATCATAGAATTATGGAACAGCAAAAAGAAATCATAGGCTCCAAGGATCATCGGTTCACAGAACCATACATTTACAGCAACACAAAGGCCCAGAAGCACACTCTAGAATCCCTTATTTCTGGTGCAGTAGAACCTGGAGAGAACTCAGGGCCTTAGTTCTCAGCCATCAGGAGGGGCCCTATCAATAGGATCCTTGATGGATCCTTCCATCCTTTCTCTCAGGAGGGCAGGAAGCACTTAGAGAAAGCCAAGTGAATGAGTAAACCACTGGGAAATGTGGCCTGGGAGGAGGGCTAGAATGCAAAGTCAGAAGGCCTGGGTTCCAATTATGCCTTTGTCACAAGCACTTGAGGTCCAAATTTCTTCACTAAAGAGGTTGGAGCAGCTCTAAATCTATGAGCCTATTAGCTTCTGCTTTTAATTAATTATTTTCAATTATCAAGTATTTATTTTTATTACCCTCCCACCTTCTATTTCCCTAGGGAGGGGATGGGAGAGTAAAACAAAATCCTCATTAAAAATATGTAAATAAAACTTATTCCCATATTGGCCAGGTCCAAAGATGTGGGTCTTATTCTGCAGTAGATATAGTATTGGGTCTGGAGTCAGGAAAACTCATCTTCCTGGGATCAAATCTATTCTCAGGCATTACTAGCTATACAACTCTAGACAAGTCACTTAATCTTATTTGCCTCAGTTTCCTCATCTGTAAATGAGTCAAAGAAAGAAATGGCAAACCCCTCTAGTATCTTTGCCAAGAAAACTCTAAATGGGGTCATGAAGAATCAGACACACCTGGAACTGAAAACAAAATTCTACGTATTTAATCTCAATCACCTCCAAGATAACTTTGTTCAGCAACAGACTATTAGAGATGCAGAAGGGATAAAAGGACCATTGTATAAGAAAATTACCAGGCTGGCATTGTTCCTCATAATAATTATAATGTCTAGCATTTATTTAGCACCTTAAAGTTTTCAGAGCATTTTACAAATGTTACCTCATTTGACCTTCACTTCAACCCTGGAAGGGAGATGGGTTTATTATCCCCATTTTACAGGTGAAGAAACTGAGACACAGAAAGGTTAAATGGCCAAATAAGAGTCTGAGGCCAGATTTGAATTTAGGTCCTCCTGACTCCAGCACTCTCAAACACCTGGTTGCTTTGATAACCAGAGAAAAGAAGAAACAAATGAGACTATACCACAATGTGTGTGAGGAGGGATATGGAGGAGTTAGGAGTAACAGACTAGAAACCAAAAAAGAAATGCCCAACAATGTGGCTTAAATCTTGGAATCAGGGTCTGAGGGAGGAGTGGACTCTACTACCCTAGTGTTTCCTAACAAGACTTTTAAGGTCCCCATGGTTCAGCAATGGCTCTTGGCTTTCTGAAGGCCTTCTATGGTTTGTGAATCATTTCTGCTACAGCATCTCACATAGATATCACATCTATGTGATAGATATTTTTCTTTGAAAGTAATAAGGCTGGACCTATGATTTCACTGAAGTAGGGAAGGGAAGGGGAGGGGGCAGTGGGAATAAACACTTAGATAGTGCCTACTATAAGCCAGATACTGTGCTAAATGCTTTTTATAAATATAGTATCATTTGTTCCTCACAACAACCCTGAAAAGTAGAAGCTATTATTGTTCCCATTTTATCATTGAGGAAACTGAGGCAAACCAGAGGTTAAATAACAAAGCCAGTGTGTATTAGACACTTCCAAGTCTGGGCTGACTTTTGTTTCATGATGCTATCGTGATGCCCATTTCACAGATGACAGAATTGAGGTGCTTCAATTTAAGCATTTTGACCAGGGTCACATAGCTACTATTTGTCTGAGGCAGCATTCAGACCCATAACTTCATAATTCCAATTCTGCTATTCATTCCTTCTATCCTACTTTCTGTGATCCCATGAGTTCAGTGGTCTGTAACAGATTAGAGGCAGGGGACTGAATTAAGTTACCTGGGAATTTCTTCCAATCTGAGCACTGAAGAAGGGTAATACTTAAGTAGTGGGGGAGGAAATCCTAAATTTGAAGTCAGAAGATTTGAGATTTAATCTCAGTTCTGTTGCTTTTGTGTGACCTCAGGGAAATCACTTTCCCACTCTGGCCATCAGCTCTTCCTATTAAATATGGAAGCTGGTCTAGTTCATGCCTTCTCTAAATCAGATGCTTCTGAGACCCTCATTCAGTGATAGTCATAACAAAGCTTTCACTCTGGTGACCTCCTCATTATCCATGGAGTGCAAGTAACCTTCCTTTATTCCAGGATTAAAATATCCATCCCATTCGTTATTGGTGGTTGGTTTCCATTTACCCATGTGATGACATTGGTCCAGAGTTGGAACTTGGAGAGGGTCATGGCAGGCAGTAGAGATTAACATCTGCCCTTGTTGTCAACAGACCTGGCTGGGCAAGTCATTCAAATTCTGTAATCTCAGTTCCCTCGATGTTTTAAGGTCCCCACATGCCAAGGTTCTTAGGGCTTGGCTCTTTTATGAGGCACTAGAGGAGAACAGATAGAAAACCTGCACCCTACCCTCAGAGAGCTTGTAATTTAGCTCAGGGAGTGGGACACTAGACCTGGAGCCAGGATAAGTTCAAATCCTTCCTCAGGCACTTGCTATGTAATTCTGAGCAAATTATTTCATCCGTGTTTGCCTCAGTTTCCCCATCTGTAAAATGGTGATTATAACAGCAAGCCACCTAGGACTGTTGTAAGAATTGAGTTAGATAATATTTGTAAATTGCTTAGGAAACCTTTTAAAGCACTATATAAATGCCTAGCTTTATTATTAGTTAGTCTAGACAAATGGTTATACAGTGGATAGAGTATTAGACCTGGGGCCAAGAAGTTATGAGTTCAAATCCTATCTCAGATACTTTATGTTGACTCTGGGCCAGTTATGTCATCCCTGAATGCCTCAGTTTCCTCATCTGTAAAATGGTGATAATAATAGCACCTACATCCCAGAGTTGTTATGAGGATCAAATCAGATAATATTTTTAAAGCATTTAACACAGTGTCAGGTATAAAGTTGGTACTATGTAAATGCTTATTGACTTCCCTTTCTTTCCCCACAAGCACACCTCACTTTATACAGCAATTGTGATGCCAAAGAATATGTGTCAGCTGAATTTGTATAGATGGAGACCAGTTTCTCTGGTGTCCAGGCCATCCATTTCAATATCCCCCGCTCCAACTTTTTTCTTTGCTGATGAGTAAAACAAATCAGAGTAAGGGTGATTTGCCCAAGTTGCTAGATAGGCAGAATTTGGCAGCAATGGGATTCAAAGCTAGGTCTTCTGACTCGAGACAGGACTCTTTCCATTGTACCATGCTGCTTCCTACCTAGGGATAGATCCTTTTCAAGGGAGGAAAAGGGAAATCAGGAAAAACTTCATGAAGGACGCATTACTGGGATTAGTCCATGAAAGGAGAAGAGACTTCAATAGAAGGTAAATTGGGGTGTGGTGAACAGCACTCTGAGGCTCAAGGGATGGCAAGAGCCAAAAAGCCCCTGGAAAGGCTAAGAGGGACAGGTTAATTCATCCTGACTGTTAACAGAGAAAGGCTGAAGGGCAATAGTCTGACTCCTCATCATCTCTTGAGGGCTGGAACCAGAGTAAGGACTCCACACACATCACCTTAATTCTCCTTGCTCCCCAAGCCCACCAGACTTCTGTCAACGAATGTATACATTACTTGTATACAGTTTATACAAAGCATATACTTTGTTGCAATGAGGGAGATGAGTGCTTGGGAAAAGAAGAAATGTTTTTATAAGGTGAATAATCAACATATAAATGTATTTGGTTATAAAGGGGGGAATCCATCTCTTTGATTTTCTTATGAAATATAAGGTCAACTTGGATGAATTTTGCCTACATTCCCAGGATATTTGAAATAGGAGCTTAGAGATTCTTTCCCAAATCCCCTAATTTGGGACATGCTGGAGAATAAAAATGCTGGGCAAAGGATCTTTTCATTTAATTTATATCACTCCCTATCTCTTGGAGATGGGAGGTAGGAAGTAGAATTTGGGAGTCTTGGATTCAAGTTCCAACTCTTCCATCAACTTTGTGACTTTGAACAGCTTCTTCCACCTCTGTGGGCTTCAGTTTCCCCACCTTTGAATTGAAGAGAATAATACCTGATCCAGCTTATCTGTATCACAGTCTGTTGGGAGGATCAAGGGAGATTTGACTGAAAGGACCAAGTTCCCCCAGAAATTTATTATTGCTGTTACCCCAATATTTGAATGGGTTCCTAAACCAATGTCACATCAAAGCCATCATAGATTTCCCAAGAAGGAGTGAAAGGCATCAGTGACTCTTCACCTTTTATAGATGAGGTCCAAGAAATGCAATTAACTTCCTCATTGTGTCAGGAAAAGAAGAGCATTGTGGGTCTTTTGGAAACAGGACCAGACAAGAACTGAGTTCATATCCCATTCTGCTACTTACTAGATGTGTGCCCCTAGATAACTCATGTAACAGCTGTGAGCAACAGATTGATTAAGATATTTCAGATCCCTCCTAGCTCATAGAAATACTCTAGCCCTTCACCATCATTGGCCCCTAGAATACTTCAGGATACTCAAACTTTCCTAAGGGGATCCTTGGCCCTTATATATAACCTGTAAGAATGGGCTGGTCCCTTACACTTCCAAGAAATGGAGAGGCTCCTCATACTTATTTAGTAGGTACTAGACTCTTTTTCTTTTTCACCACCTCTTATCCCATAGGAAGCCTCAGTTCCTCCATGCTATCCCAAGAATATCCCAGACTCCTCAACTCTTCCATGGGAGATTAGATGTAGTTCATATTAACTGAGTCATTAGAGCTTCTGACATCTCCTGAGTATGGCAAGGTCCATGGTGCTGAACCTTCTCCATTCCCCCCAAGGGATGCCATGGGCCTTTTATATCCCATAGGAATACTACAGTTTTTCATCTTCTTAGGAGTTCCCTAAACCCTTCAATCCTCCCAGAAATGCCATTCCCCTAGGAATGTTCTGGGTCCCTTTATACTTCCTAGGGACTTCTCTGCCCCTTACACTTGAAATGGATCACCCTTCTGCTCCCAGATTTGTGGCCAGCCAGAATTTAAGGATTGAAGCTTTGGAGAGCAGATCTGTGTCTCCACTCCAGTAAACATTCTCCTGTTCATGCCATACCAGATCTGGTTGTTAGATGGTCTTGAGGTCTCAGTCTGAGGAATAGAGCAGAGGGGAACCCTCTGCAGCCAGATGGGGCCTGATACCATTCCCCCATAGCCCATGCAGAGGTAGTGCCCCCAAGGGAGGGAGCAAGCAAGCGAACTGCTGTTCCTGCCAGCCCCCTTGGGCTCTGCCAACTCGTCTCTCATTTTCTGTGCCAACAGGTGAACATGGTCATCGGGATCTTGGTTTTTAACAAACTTGTGTCCAAAGACGGGATCACAGATAAAAAGCTGAAGGAACGGGCAGGGTAGGCGGCCTCATTCTTTCCTCTGAGAAGATGAAAAAAAAGTGTTTTGTTTTGTTTGGAAACATTGAAACCACGCACACACACACACACACACACACACCACACAAAACCTCCACATTCCTGAAGACAATTTTGATTCATAACCAAGCAGCAAGATGGGATCCAAATTCTGATCTGCCATTGTGGGGTGGAGTGAGTAGGGATGGGGAAGAGACCCAGCCAGGCTCCTCCCCTTTAAAGGGAAATGTGAGTGCAGAGGGGCCACTGGGGCAAAGCTGAGCTGGGCACCTTGGAGCCCTTTATTTCCATCTTTGTTTCTTCAGCCCATCAGTGAGGGAGTAGGAAACATGTAATGTGTGCCTAAGAGAGTTATCAGGCAGCTTGGGGTCAATGGTTACCTGAAGTCAGGAGATGCCCATCAATGAGGGAGTAGGAAACATGTAATGTGTGCCTAAGAGAGTTATCAGGCAGCTTGGGGCCAATGGGCACCTGACATCAGGAGACCTGGTTTGAGTCCCTGTCTGACATGATTTACTTTCTAGGAGACCTTGGACAAGTCCTCAGTTTCCCTGTCTGTAAAATTAGCAGGGTTAATTATAGAATCTTACAGGTTCCTCACAAACCCATTTTTTTCTATGATAACTCTATCAAGGATATACTTGGACAGATCATGTAACTTTTCAGAACTCAGTAGTCCCCTTTGACCTCAGAGCAAACCTGGGCAGTAGAATTTTTTCCCCCTGCCTTACACAGTTGGAGAAAAAGATTTACAGAAGGGTGTCTGAGATCACACAAAGAGTCACATGGTAGACCCAGAGAGTCCTTTATTTCTTGCTGCTGTAAGGAATACAATCAAATGTACTCTCCTGGCAAGGGCAGGACAGGGCTGATGCCTCAGCTGGCTGGTTATGGATCTCATTTTCTTATGAAACTTGCCCCCTCTGCTCCCCAGACCCATCTCTGTTTCTCGGAGCCACTATGTTTCTGTGTGTGTGTCCGTCTGTCTGTCCGTCTGTCTGTCTGTCTGGGAAGGCCTTTAGCATTCTGCCTGTTAGGAGGTTTGCCGCCCCATGCCCACCCCTCCCTGCCCCAAATCCTCTTGCCCTTCCTCTGTCCCTCTGCCTCTTTTTTCCTCACTCCTCTTTCCCCTGCCTTCCCTAAGCAGTGGGCAGCACATTCCCATTCTCCCGTAGCCCCACAATCAGGTGGTCCACTCACTCAACCTTAGCCCTCTACCTTTAGTCATTAGCTCCCCTCTGCTCCTGGCTTTTGACCCTTGGTTCTCAGCTTTCTGAACCCTGCCTTTTATCACTTCCCTGAACATTCAGTTCTCAGCACTGATTCCTTAGCTCTTT
>JAJPUD010016423.1:0-34124 GCA_023553655.1 Myrmecobius fasciatus
ATGATGAGCAATCATATAGCAGGACTGGCTAAATATTGGTTGGTTTATGCATGTATATATCTGTATACATACACTTGGTATCAGGAACAATTCAAGATCACTGAAAATATCCAATAGCTCTCTAGATATATTACAACTTAATCTCTTCCTCCTTTTCATATAAGAATGATCACCTATCCAATTGTATTTCATAGTCTGGAAAATAAGCAATTCTCTTTCTTGTTTTCTCTGTGTGGATTCTTAGTCAATATACACATATTTATAACCATATATGTATATAATATAGCACCTATCCTCAAAGATCTTACATTCAATAAATATTTAATAAGCACCTACTCCATGAAGAGTAAAATGCTAGATGTTGATTATATAAAAGCAAAATAACAAAATCTCTGAAAGAAGCACTGCCTTCAAGACATTTATGTCTTGGTACAGGAAGGAAGAAATTGCATTGGTGAGTTAAAGTCCTCTCTAGCCTCTTAAACTGTATATAGCTCATAAAATTTGTCTTTCAAATATACCAAGGAAATCACCCAGGCAGAAAAGACTGGTAAATTATACAAAGTCAACTCTGGTTACTTTTTAAATTGCAGCTGAAGTGTTTGTTCTACCTTGGCTTCACTCTATAGTCTGGCAAATTGTGCTCAGAGAATGCAAATTAATTAAATTTTAACCTAAAACCATAATTGTTTTTTTTTTTTTTTACAATTTTCATAATGCATATCAAAGATAAATAAATAGTTTTTGTTGCTGTTTGTTTGTTTGTAAGTTAGCTTCTATTTTGTATTTCTACACCATTTTCCCCCTTCATTAGTGAGACATTTTCTAAGATTTCATTTCATTTATTTTTTATTTTATATTATTTTATTATTTATATTATTTTCTCTTGCTTTTATGTTTTCCTTCTGTGATTTAATCCATTCAGATATCTTCAACTCTCTATATGGATGACTCCCAAAATTATATCTTTGGCCATTCCCTGAACTGCAGTACTATGTCTCTGCTATACATTTTCATGGAACTGATTTGCCAGTAACTCAAATTAAATATGCCCCAAACTGAAATCATCATCTTCCCTCAACAAAACAAAACAGAATGGAACAACTCTCCCGATTAATTTTCCCATTTAAAAAAATGACTGCATTCTCCCAGTTACCTTGGCTGGAAACTTCAATTACTCAATTCATTTTTAAATTCAACTTAATAGAAATGCATTAAGCACCTATGGTGTGCCAGAGAAAGCAGAATATAAGTTCCTTGTATGCAGGCACTTAGACTTTTCTTGAATTGAAGAAATGTCAGGAACACACTGAAGTGGAAACACAGAAGATGTGATCCTTGTCTTCAAGAGTCTCTACTACTCCACACATCAAAAGCCTAGGATTATCCTCTATCTTCTCTACTTTTTCTCCAATCTCTGAGAAAACAGTAACTCATCTTACCAAGACAAACCCTTCTACTTGTATCCTGGATCTCAACAAGAAATTTGACATCTCAATCATTCTCTCATCTTCAAATCCCTTTGCTGTTATCTACAAATATGTTTGGATCTTTCCCATACTTAAAAAAACCTTTTCTTGATTTTGTTATCCCCAGAGATCTCCCTCACAGCCAAACTTCTCTGGCATCATATGAGATCACAGATTTAGACTTGAAAAGTACCTCAGAGGTTATCTTATAATGCCCCCGTTCTACAGATAAGAAAACTGAGTCCCAGAGATGATAAAGAATGGGATTAAGGTCACACAGGTAATAAAAATCAGAGTCAGCATCTGAACCAGAGTCCAATGACATGAAATCACATTTCCCAAAGTTCCCTCCATGTTTCCTCACTTGTCATTTCCTCATTTACCAGTTGTGACTATCTGGCCACTGGACCCAGATGGCTCTGGGAAAGACAGTGAGACTGGTGACTTTGCATAGCCCTCCCTCACTTACATCCAATTGCAAGTCATGACAACAGCTTTCTGATGTCATGGTCCTCTTCAACCACCACAACCATTTAAGCCATTCCTACCACCTGTTGCACTCTTCCCTCAGTCTCCACTCATAATTATCGCACCTTTATCCACATCTCACCTTATTTTATCTTCTAGGCAGTTCTACAAATTCTTTCAGGGTGACCCTAATCTTCATTCTTGTTTCCTTTTCCAAGCAAAGCCAATGGCATTTTATTCAAACTATTTTAACTGGAGTTATCTTTGTGTGCATTATTTCTCTCACTAGATTAAAAAAATTCTTGAGCACAGATACCTGCTCTATATATCTTTGTGTTCTACCTACAATCCATAACATAGCTCCTTGTAAATACAGGAAACATTCAATCAATATTTAATGAATCAAAAATAAAATAAGAGCACTAGAAAACAATTAAAAACTATTAAAATGACATTGCAAAGTTTGGTGACACATACTTGTAATTAATTTCTGCTAGGGAGGCTGAGACTGAGAGATCTCTTAAGCTCTAGTTTTGTGCCATAGTAGAGGTAAAGCCATTTGAATATCAAAACAACACTAATATAAGTGAGCCCTGCAGTAGAGAAGAGCAGCCCGAGAAATTGAGAACAGGTCAACTCCAAGGAGATCAGCAGTGAAGGTGGGCAGTTAGTGATTGCTTTCCTGTGATCCTGGGTAAGACAGGGAAGCCAATGGGAGGAAGAGTGCACAAACTAATTTTTATCCTTAGTTTGTATGTGAATTACCTTCTTTGAAAGCAAGCATATTAAAGGAGGCAGGCTCTTATAATGAAAAAAGCATTTGATTTAAGATCAGAGAACCAAGATTTCTATCCCAGCTCTTGCAAGTCATATTTACCTTCTAGATCTCAGTTTCCTCATCTTTGAAATTAGGGGGATGGATAAAATAATCTTCCATATCCCTTCTAGTTCTAAAACCTATGATCCTATAAGTTCATATCAAAAATAGCATTTTTTTACAAGCACATTCCCTAAGGTCTTAGAGACTCAGTCCTTCAAAACAGCTGACACAAATGATGGGTAAATATAATTTTTAAAATTTTTGATTCCAAATTCTCTCCCTCCTATTATCCCTCCCCCACCTGCTGAGAAGACAATTAAAACAATAACCATCATACATATGAAGTCATGCAAAAAAGTGTCCACATTAACCATGTTACCAAAAGAAAAAAAAACAAGAAAAATTAAGTGGGGGAAAATGCTTTAATAAGCATATTAATTCTCTCTGCAGAAGTGTTTTTTCATCATGAGTGCTTTGGAATTGTTTTGGATCGTTGTATTAATCAGAATATCTAAGTCTTCACAGTTGATTATCCTTACAATGTTGCTGCTACTATATGCAATGTTTTTTTCTAATTCTGATTACTTTATTTTGTATCAGCTCATATGAGTCTTCCAAGGTTTTTCTAAAATTATCCCCTACATTATTTCTTACAGATAGTAGTATTCTGTCATAATCATATACCATAATTTGTTTGTTCATTCTCCAATTCATACTCTAATCCTTTACTGCTACCATACATGAATACTCTGCATAGAATTAAAAATAAGGTGACAATATACAGTCTTATATTCCTTTCCCAATATTAAACCAATCAGTTGTTCCATGTTTGATTCTAACCGTTGCTTCTTGACCCACATATAGGTTCCTCAGAAGACAAGTAAGATGACCTGGCTGGTCTTTGAGGACTTTTCAAATTTTGCTGTGATACACACAATTAAAGTTTTAGTGCAGTGAATGAAAAGCAGAAGTAATTTTTGAACTTCCTTGCTTTTTCCTTAATCCAGTAAATGCTGGCAATTTGGTTTCTATTTCTTCTATCCATTTGAAAACCAGCCTTCTCTTCTAGTAATTCTCGATGCACATATTGCTGAGCCATTGTTGTAGAATCTTAAGCATAGTCTTCCTGGCACATTAGATAAGTACAATTGTTCAGTAATTTGAACATTCTTTGGCATTGTCCTTCTTTGGGATTGTGACAGACTGAGTTTTCCAAATTTGCTAGTATATTGGGTGCAGCACTTTAACAGTATCATCTTTTAGGATTTTAAATAATTCAGTTAGAATTCCATCACTAGTCTTATTGATAATAATGCTTTCCAAGACCCTCTTGACTTCATTCTCCAGATCAGTAACCACACCACAGCCATTATCAGTGATGTTAAGAACTTTTTTTGTATAGTTTTTCTGTGTATTCTTGTCACTTTTTAAGCTCTTCTATCTCTTATCATGCCCATTTTTACATGAAATGTTCTCTTGATATCTCTGATTTTCTTGTAGAGATCTCGTCTTTCCCATCCTTTTTTTTTCTTTGCCTTGCTCATATTAGACAGTCTTATAAGGGAAAAGTAGCACCATAGTTTTAAAATTTGCATTTCTCCAATTAATGGCAATTTAGAGTGTTTTTTCATGTAATTGTTGATAGCTTTGATTTCCTCTAAAAACTGTCTGTTCCTATCCTTTGACTATTTATTATTTGAAGAATGACTCTTATTTTTATAAAATGGTCTCTGTTTCCTATATATTTGAGAAGTGAGGCCTTTTGTCAGAGAAACTTGCTTTAAAAATTTCCCTCTAGGAAATGAAATATGGACCACAACGTAACATTTCCATGATCTCTATTGACATTTACTTGCATTGTGTTGCCTTTCTCTGATTCTTTTTTTTCCCTTGTAGATAGGATTTTTCTTGCATAACTTGTCAAGCATTTCAACATTATTAACATGTAGTGGACTTCCTGCCATCTAGGGGAGGGGAGGGGACTGGGGGTAAAATTTGTAATGGAAAGCTTTGTAAAGATCAATGCTGAGGAACTACCCATACATATGTTATACAAATAAAAAGCTTTAATAAAAAAAATTCCCTCTATTCCTTCTAATTTGGGCTGAATTGGTTTTGTTTTTCAAATCCTTTTGAATTTCACATATTCAAAATTATCAATTTTGCTTCCTGTGAGTTTCTCTAATTTTTGTTTGCACATGAACTCTTCCTTATTCATAGATCTGAAAGATATTTTTTACATGATCTCCTAATTTAATTATGGCATCACCCTTTATGTCTAAATCATATAGCCATTTGGGGCTTATCTTGGTACACAGTAAACTGTTACTCTGTGCCTAGTTTCAACCAGACTACTTTCTAGGTTTCCTAGCAGTTCTTGTCAAATAGAGAGTTCTTCTCCTAGTGTCTAGGATCTTTGAGTTTATCAAAATTTAGATTACTATGTACGTTTGCTTCTTTATATTGTGTACCTAGAGTCTCCCATTTTGCTCTATTTCTTAGGCAGTACCACATTGCTTCATCATTCTTAATAAAAGTGGGAAGGTGTTTAGCCTTACCCTCCCCTTCAACATTCTTCTCTAGGTGCCCTTGGGCACCCTGTATGTGGATCGACTTAACCAGTTGTTCTTACCCCCGCTTAATGAAGGATTCCCATTGTTGACTTCAAGATATATGCAACTGTCAAGCATTTCTTTCTTATAAACTTAGAATATTAATAGGGAATATGTGCTTAGAATACAGATGCCATCACCATAGGTGCTCATATAGTACTAACCTCTAAGGAATTTGATTTCTAACGCAATATTCCTCTTTTGAGTCTCAGAGCAATATTGAAGAAAATTATCATTTTCCTTTAAAAAGATTTTTAAAAAGTTTACAGCATTCCTATAAGAATGATTTTATTATTTGTTTGTTGGGTTATCTTAAACTGGGTCTTATTTTTAGGATCAGAGGACTGATCTGGAAGGAAATCTTCATTGAAACTGAAAACCAGAGAGATAAAGTAATTTCCTCAAGATTACACTGAGGTTGCTTATGGAGCACAGTTGGGATGCAAACTGGGTCCTCTGCTTCTAAGCCCAGTGTACTTTCCATCATAGCTTAGAATTATTGGGATCATGTTTCCATTTGTGCAATTGTAATGTGTTAGAAAACAAATCTTGATTTGCTAAACTTGGTTTATATCCAACTTTACAAGGGCACATCTGTTTGGTTTTTTTGAAAGCAAGATGCTCTGTATTAAACCATATATTATATATTTATTACATGTTGCCATGTAATATTTTTCCTTGTAATTCTTCATTTTGTGTGGTTCTATTGTGTCTTTTTTCCAACTGCATGTCAGAAAAAGCTTTTGGGGTGGCAAAAAAGCTCTATCTCAATGTAGGTAGCCAAAACCTTCAGTACTTAGGCAAGTTAACAGATCAACCCTTCAAGAAAATGATGGCAAAGAAGATGGCTTGTAGCTCCTGACATAGAAGAGATCTGGATGGCACAGTGGTTAGAGTACTCAACTCCGAATTCAAATTTGGCCTCAGATACTTACTGTCTGTATGATCCCAGGCAAATCACTTAAATCTCCCTCTACCAGTATCCTCATCTATAAAATAGGAATAATATTAGCACCTATATCCAAGGATTGAAAAAAGAGATCATATTTATAGAGCCTTTTTGCAAATCTTAAAGGGCTTTATAAATGCTATCATAATTGTTGTTGTTGTTGTTGGGGAGCATAGGATAGGGCACTGACAGATTCAGCAATTCAAGCCTTTAATTGAACTGAGTCAACAGCCCTGGCAAAGTCAACTGACCCATAATAGCTAGTCATAGATAGAGTGCTAACCACTTTGGATGTCACAGGACAGAAAGATATCTATGCCCTTGAACAAATGAATCAATTAATTGGAAAGCAATATTCCAGATCTCCTTTCAGGAAAGGAATAAAAATAGTAAAATGGCTGTACTGGGCTCTCCATAATATAGCATCCTATGGCATCTTGGGACTTGACTTGGTAGTGCTACTAGGCTCAGACTCAGGACAATAACAGAGCAAGAAGGAGCTAGTCAGAGACAAGAATCAGTCAGTCAACTATCATTTTTAATATACCAGGACCAGAGCTTCTACTTCACAACACCAAGTATCTTATAGAGGGAGAGCACTCTTTTGTGAATCAGGAAAATGACTCAAAAATTAAAATGCAGGTATTTGCAAACCTAAATTTATTTCTTCATACGTGTTTCCACTCTTGATTCTCATTTTTAATACTCCAAAATTAAATGGAACCAAAACAATAAGATATGATTTCCATAAAATCATTGCTGCTGCATTTCCTTTTGAGAAAGAATTTGAGAAATAATTATGTAATCATAAATTATTTTACTTATACAGTATTTTGGCAAATCATTTTAACATTTACATCTTGACTCTTTTTATGACCACTCATTTAAACTTTTTTTATTTGCACTAGTAAGCAACCACCTCCTTACTTCCTTTATCTCTTTTTAAATTTTTTACAGCATGTAGTGGAGTCTGGGACAACATTACGTGCTGGCACCCTGCTGACATTGGAGAGACCGTCACAGTTCCATGTCCAAAAATATTTATGGGTTTAAACCACAAACCAGGTAAAGTATGTTTTTGTTGAGAATTTGTGGGGCTTTCCAGAGTGCTATTTTCTGAAAATATTATGGATTCTGTAAAGGCAAAAAGAAGGCAGAACACCAGACCCCATGGGTATTTATTACACTGAGTTAAAATGGGGACCAGCACTCACCTGGATTTTAATAAATGCTAATTTTAGAAAGAACACAAATTTTCCTGCCTGGGACCATTCACCTCATACAAATCAGAGAAAGGGAAAAAAAAACATTGTCCAGGAGGAGATGGTATTTGAGTAGCATCCCCTTTACAATTAGGGCCAAATGTCTAACTCTATATATTTACATCTGTTTACCTGTAAGGTGTATACACACACACACACACACACACACGCATGTGTGTACATGCATGTACACATATGTAGGTATATGTTTGTGTGTATAGATTTATAGTATGCATGTATGTGTGTATATACATATACTGAATTATTTGTACACATACATGTATAGAAATATGTGTATATACATGTATCTTTATCAAAAATTCAAAGTCATATACTTATAATGGAGATAGAGACAATACTTCCAGTAGATAATAATAGCTAAACTTTATATAGCACTTTCAGATTTACAAAGAATTATTAAGTCATTTGATAGTTCAATACTTCTCTGAATGTGAAATAGATACTGTGGGTATTATTATCCCCATTTTTCTGATGAGGAAACAGTCTGACAACTAAAATGGTTTTCCTAGTAAGTAGTAAAGTCATTATTCAATTCTTAGTTTCCTGACTGCAAATTTGGGGCTCTATGCACTATACCAGGATGGCTTCCACTCTAGAGCAAAAGGCAACCAAAATAAGAATGTGAACTTGACTTTGATGTACAACTACTGATCTTAAATAAGAGTCGTCAGTCCATTTCTCTGATTGGACAAAATAGTAGAGTTCAAGATATCATAAGATCACAGAGAGAAGTTCTTCAGGTGACTTTACATGAGAGTGGGATGAGGGTGCAAAATTTTAGTCCCCTTCAATGTCGGTATTATAGAGCCAGTGGTAATAAATAGATGGACTGACTCCTAAATATTAATGATTAGTGGAATTTGTCATTTTCTAGAATGCAGGCATATGGTTTGGTTGATTACTTATTGTCAAACTTTTCATGACCCTATTTGGGGTTTTCTTGACAAAGATATTGGAGTAGTTTACCATTTCTTTTTCCAAGTCTTTTCACAGATAAGAAAACTAAAGAAAACAGGGTTAAATGATTTGCCCAGAGTCACAGATGGTAAATATCTGAGGTCAAATTTATACTCAGGTTTTCCTGTCTCCATGGTCAGAACTCTATTCACTGGGCTACCTAGCTGCCCAGAATGCAGGCTATCACTCATCACCTAGTTTAATGTCCATCCTTAGTCTCCCATTCCACACCTTACTTTAATTGAAATTTTATCTTTTTTCTGGGCTTCTGCAGAAATTCTCAAAGTGCTAGTATGATCAGGTAAAAGAAGAATTGCCTTCTTGGGTTTCATAGTAAATTGTGCATCCCTAAACAATGAGTTTCAAATGAGCACATCCTCTATTTCTTGCTCTCTGTCTATGTTTTTGCTTGTGTATTATTCCCTAGCTCATGTCCTTATCCTTACCTTAGGCTTTCAAAAGTGATTCAGGTATTTGTAATAGACAGAAGACTCCCTGGGGAAATAAAAGGCAAATCCTGAGGTCTTTAGTATTATTAGAAAAGACAGAGACATAATTAATTTTTATTTTAAGTAAATGATTAAAGGAAATACTTTTGTAAGGCTAATAATCATGCTTTAGGCTCAATAAAGGTTGGTAAGGATGACTTGGTATGAGGATTAAAGGAAATAGGTAAGATAAGTAGGAGGGCTTGTAGGGAAAGTTTGAAGAAGATAGCAACCATATCTCACTACTTCCCTTGCTTCTAACCTCCATTAGGGTAAATCTTCATTACAGCACATCTGTCTGTTGCCAAATCAGCATTTAAAGGACTTAGGAAATCATAAGTAAATAAAGTATATAAATTAAGTATAAGATCATTGATTATTTTCAGGTCTGAGAACCTGAGAGTAGCTGAGTTTTTATGAATCCCCATCAACTCAATAATATTCCTGTTGAACAATTTGGGCTACAGATTATTATTGTAATATTTTTAAATTATTTGATGTTACCTGGACTCTTTCTAATCCTGTTTTATAGCATTAAAAAAAGCTGTTACAAGGGTTCAAAAAACAGTCCAGTGATTTTCAAATTGGCCCATTTCAAAATAAAATCTTCTAGGGTAAGTCTTTTGCAAGCATCCAGAAAGAAGAAGGCTGAGGTTCTGAGGAACCTCATAAGACCTCTGTGACCTTGGTTGTCATTTGAAATCACAAACCGATGGTTTTTAATAATAATAACTCTAACATTGATCTCATAAAATTGACATACATGGCTTGTCAGCTAGTCAGCAAGCATTAATTAAATATCTATTATTTGTCAGACTCTGAGCTAGGTTCTGGGAATACAAAGAAAGGCAAAAATTGTCCCTGCTTTCAAGGAATTCACAGTTTAATAATAAATAAAAATGGGAAACTTTAAAATGCTACTTGAGTCCACCTATCAATCTGAATATGTTTTGGAATATTATCAGTCTTCTAATCAAATATAATGTTTAATGCTTTTTGCTTTAAAACAAAAGTATGGCAATAAATTATCTTTATCTACTATCGGAGGAATGGGACGGGGTTAGGGGGGATGAACTTTTTGAATCTCTCTAACAAAATTAATGCATAATGACATTCTGCCAAGATGTCTTTCCAAAGTAAAGATTGTAAAATATATATGAAATAGGGATAGAACTGGATATACCAAACTCTCATATAAGAAAACTCTCTACTAATGCATATCTTTACCTTCTCTACAACTTATTATTTTAGAGAGTTAACTGGGGCAAGATATATAAAGGAAGATGAGTATAAAACGAATCTTTCATTCCCTAGTGGGGGATATTCAAAACAGTGGATAGAATTCCAGGTTTGGAGTCAAGAAGACGCATCTTCTGATGTTCAAATCTGGCCTCAGACCCTTATGAGCTATGCAACTCTGGGCAAGTCACTTAACCCTGTTTGTCTCAGTTTTCTCATCTGCAAAATGGGTTGGAAAAAAATAAGGCAAACCACTCTAGTATCTTTGCCAAGAAAGCCCCAATTGGAGTCACAAAGTATCAAACAGAATTGAAAAATGACTGAACAACAAAATCCTTAACTAACAGACCTACCCATTTTTACCTTCATGTCTTATGCCTAGTCCACTAGCTACAGATGTGTAGGTCCAAATCTCAAATCCAAAGGAGAGAACCTGTCATGAAATGGCACAGAGTACTGCAAATGGTAATGGACTTAGAGCAAGGAAACTGTTATACAGGCTATTAACTCTATGTATGATCTTCCATAATCACTTCCCTTTTCTGCATTTCAGCTGTCTCTTCAAAATGAGGGGTCAAACACCAAGATTTTTTTTTATTTTATTTTATTTGCAAAACATATGTATGGGTAATTCTTCAATATTAATCCTTACAAAGTTTTCTGTTACAAATTTTTCCCCCCAACTCCCCACCCCTCCCCTAGATGGCAGAATATCCACTACATGTTAATTATGTTAAAATGCTTGACAAATTGAATATATGTATACATATTTCCAAACTTATTGTTGTGCAAGAAAAATCATATCTACACGAAAGACATATCAGATAAAGGAAACACAATGTAAGCAAACATCAATCAAGAGTATGAGAATGTTATGTTGTGGTCCACATTTCACATCCCTCTCTCTGGGTGTATATGGCTTTCTTCAGTGAACAACTGGAAGAGACACCAAGATTTCTAAAGACTTACTAACTCTAATATTCTCTGAATCTAAGAGTACCAAATCAGGGCAGGGAGGGAAGAATCCACCCCACATTTCCTAGGATGATCTGTTTACTGTCACCTTTTCACAAAAGATTTTGGAACCATGAAGGCATACTAAGCCAACAGGCTCTTTTTTTACAAAGTCTTTCCACCATGCCTTCTTCAAGCATGGAGACTAACTACACTAGTCTTCAAAGGCTGTCACAACAGAAGGCAAGGTCTAACCAGGTCTACAAGGTGGAAAGGATGAAATAAAAAGGCTTATTTTAATCTATTCTTTTTTAGATTATTCCTTGATCTTTAGGACTTTTAGGGGATTTTTGGTCTTTTAATAGTCAATAAACATTTCTTGAGCACTACCTGTCTAGTTTGAGCTCATTTGCATAAAGCATACCTATTTATAGGTTCTATTGAGTGTATATAGCTAATTCCAGACAAGCTATTACTAAGCAAAATAATGAGCTTTCTCTTAGTGTGCCCACATCTAGGGAGGGAGGTGCTCCTCTAGGCATCTGTCTCCTGCCTTTTGGCTGTCTACTACCTGTGTAGATCCTGGGCCACTTTTCCCTAAACTGCTATTGCCCAGATAACTCTCCCAGAGCCCACTATTCTCCATCAATTTATGAAATGGAGGCAGGTATGCATGGGGCTTTTCCACTCTTGGAACAACTGAGTCTGAATAGATTGAATTTTCTTCAAGCCCTAGGATTTCTAGTTTCAACTATGTCCCATACTTCCTTGTGCATTGATAGCATCAAATGCTACTCTTAGTGCTCTGCTTTGTTAATGAGCTGTGAGGTGAAAAAAGGAAGTATTTTGTTGCTGCCTTTTGTTTTTACACCACAAAAAAAAAATGACCATCACACACACACACACACACTCACACACACACACACACATCATAGCAATAAAGGAAAAAGTTAAGCTAAATCAACCAAGCATCTACCATATCTAAAAGTGTAGGGACAAGTTATTGTTCCAGGATTATGGTGCAGCCTTCCAGAAGAATCTCTGCCAAATAATGGACATCAGACACCTTCATACCTATGGTATTATGAATTCTTTACTTGTTCATTCACGTAACAGTATATTGTCTGTGGAACCTGTAAAATGGACTTTAGATCTCAGAAACAATAGCTCACTTCTCTGTTTTCTAAGAAGGGAAGGAAGGGCTGGACCCAGATTATTTCTTTGTAGATAGAGAGTAGGAACTGAGAAGTAAGCTTCCACTGAGTCCAATTAGGAAGGGAAAGTACAACTAATGAGAATACATAATAGTCTTATAACCACAAGTTAAACTTTTCTAACACTTGACTTAGAAGGAAGCTCTGGGGTTTTATCTGTCACAGATTTAGGCTCTCAAAATTGGGGGGCCTCAGAGGCTGCCTACCCCAATCTATACCTGAACAAAAATCCCTTCTACAAAATAACAGACAAATTGCCAGTTTATCTGGAGATCTCTCAGAGGAAAGAACTCAATATTTTCCAAGGTAATTCATTATACTTTGGAGTAACTTCTTCATGTTTATTGTGCCCAGGGAAGAATTAAGTGGATTATTCAGGGGACTGGAGCAAGATAATAATCTGAACATCCTCTCTCCTGCTATGTTTTTTCTCCCCTTTAGCTTGCCCTTCCCACTTTCTGGTTCTAATGAGAAGCATAATGGCTAGGACTCAGGCAGCAGGAGTAAAAAAAAGTAGCAGCCAGGAGCCAGAATAATAGGCTAGCTTCTTAATTGGCTCCTGAATAATCAGAAATCAGCTATAAATGTGTTTCCGTTTCTGATCGGTCAGGTTCTGTCCTTTAAGAGTTCCATTCTGTACAGTCTTCAAAGCTCACCAAGAATCCATCATTTGTCTGCAGCTGATTGAAGTATGACTAATGGGTACCCTTTGACAAGCCTATAGATTAAATGGCTGAATTTTGTATTACAGGAAATATCAGCAAAAACTGTACTAGTAAGGGATGGTCAGAGATCTTTCCAAATTTCTTAAGTGCCTGTGGCTATGGTGATTCTGAAGATGATAATAAGGTAAGATATGTTCACTGCCTGTTCCTTCATGCTTTATTTTGTGCTGTTGCTTTATATATTTTGAAAGGCCCTGGAAGCATAAAATCTTTTCTTTCATCTTCTGACATTGTTTAGAGTATCCTGACTTTTATTCAGCAACTAATTAAGTACATTCACATTAGCTCAGTGATTAAATAAGAATTTAAATTTGGCAGTTCTCGATCTTTATTCAATTTTATGATAACTGTTTGTAGACACCAGGCATGATGGTGCACTCCTGCAATTCCTGCTGTTAGGAGGTCTGAAGCTGGTGAATTGCTTGAGTTTGGAAGTTCTAAGCTACAATAGGGCTTAGGGCTTAAGCCAATGTGTCTATGCTAAGTCAATCACTAACATGGTAAACTCTTGAGAGTGCAAAGGGTCATTAGGCTCCCTGTGCACAGAAAAACCAGAACAAGTTAGAACTTTCATGATGATCACTGTTGGAACCAAATCTGTAAAAGTCACTTAATTTCAAGCCTGGGCAAAATAAAAAGACCCAATACTTTAAAAAGAAAAAAAAAGTTGACATTTTGAGGAGATTGTCAATTATTGAAGGTATAGATTTATATATAAAATGAAAAACTGTGGATCATCCTATGACCTAGAAACAAAATTAGATTAAATTAGATTAGAAACAGATTAAAGAAAATATAGTTGACTCTGAATTATCCTTTGGAATGCTGACAAATTTTCTAATTGAAAAACTGTGAGTCAGCCTGTGATCTAGAAAAAAAAAGAAAGCTGTCAAATGGATATTTTGCCATCTTAGATTGTACCCAACAAAGTTCATCGTTCACACTACTAGTATTTTTCCCTCTCATTTGAAACTATACTATAGTTTAGAACTTTAACTAACTGCCACATTATTTCTTTCCTTGGTCCCAGTTGTTCATGAGCATAAGAAGTAGTCAAGAATAGAATGTTCTTTTGCAAAACTATGAGGTTGCATGAGTAAGGCAATATATTGCTGCTGCCAGCAATGACTATCTCAAGACGGTGACTCAACAGGTGACTTCTCTCCTTGTCAGGACTACCTGACTTTGCCAACAGAGTTTTTACAGAGGTTATAAAGGTATTATATTCTGCATGAAACTTTCCCGAAGTAATAAAGTTATTCACAAGTAGCTGAGGATTTTTTTTCATAAGAGATGTTATGTCAAACCCCCCAAGTCTGGTTTAAAAAAAAAGAAAAAGAAAAGCTCTTCTCAGGAATTCTGTCAGTATAAACTTTCCCAGCAGTTGCCCTTGGACACCTTGCTCTTACTATATTCTCTCACTTTAGACTTTGCAGGATTTTCAGGTTATCTGGCTGATTACCAGGAAAGTGAATCCTTGTGTGCCTTCACAGTAGGTGCATTTAAACTGCAATATTCACATTCCACTTTCTTCATAGCATGGTTGTGAAAGGCCAAGATTTTATAAACCATTTCTGAGGCATCAGTTATGCCTCTAATACAAGATGATGAAGGGGATATACTATCGATCATACTAGGACAGAGCACACTGAGACCAGTTCAAAGATATCAAAGGTTTTTAGGTTTATCTACCTCAAGCCCTGTATTTTTAAATCTCCTAAATAAAGAAAAAGAAAATCTGCTTGATTCTAGTGATGTTTTCCCACCTTTTAATTCTCCTTTTATATATTCCCATGAGTTCAACCCCTTTCCAGTCTAGTCTTATCACTAACTCTACTCCTTTCTAACTTTTCCCTTTTCTTCTTTAGAATGTAAAAGTATTTTGGATATCAGTGCTTCTTGCCTACTCTAAAGTAGAAATACAAAGAAATTTTAGTCATTCTTGCATTTCTCATATAATTTAAGACCAACTTGACTTTGTTACTAATTATTAAACCCTAAAAAAAGAAACATTAGATTAAGGAGAATATAGTTGACTCTGAACTGTCCTTTAAAATACAGACAGCCATTCTGACCCACTGTCAGGAAGAAATGTGGACTAAGCTCTTCTTGTGTTGATGATGAATTTAAGTTGCAACTGACCCATTTCTCACCCAATTTCCCTTAGGTCTTTCCCATATAAGGATATTCTGCAGTCATGGAATCTATATAAATAACTGTTCAATTCTGGACTAATTTAATCCTTGTTAACTTTACACTCTATCCAGCTAAGTCAACCAGTCACAAATAACAAGCAAATGGTACTTTAGTCAATTAAGCTCTATTTCTATGCACATACTTCATTATCAGGGTATTAACCAAGAGTATTTTAGAGTATGCACTGAATACTTTCTACGCGCCAAGCCCTGTAGATTACAATAACCCATTATGTCTGGAAGAAACAGATGATTCTTTCATTGCCTGGCAAAGAATATGGTTCGGTTCAATATTAACAGGCTTTTATGTTCTTCATAGTCAAATACTCATTAGGAAAAGTTCCTTTTTTCCCAGTCCTTTAATAGAAGACTCACAGTGGTGGTGGCTTTTGGGGTTAGATTTTCAAGGAGAATGGAGTCAATGCATTTTTGTAAGTATTATCTAAATTGTCTGGTAGCAGTGAATATGTCTTATTATTACTGTAGTGATGCCATATTTTTCATAAAAAAAAACAATCTATTGCAAGAAAATCTGTGTTGAAAAGGTGGCTATGCTTTTGAAGTAGTGGAGCTGAACTAAATGAGGGAGAAATTCATGTTTAGACATTCTGGTACCACTAACTTCCCCTTTAAACCAGTCAATTTTTTTTTGTGTGCAAAAATCACCATTAGTTTTTCTCATCCAATACATTTGACTTTAGTTTTCTTCCTACTAACTCAATTCCATTCCCACCCCACTCCAATAAGAAAAACCTGAGTTTTAATTCTGCCTCAATCATTTTACTAGTTGTGTGACCCTGAACAAGTCTCTTGACCTCCTTATTTGTAAAATTGGGATTAATAATAGTACCCACTTCCCAGGCTGACTGTAGAAAGGGCTGCGGAATAGTCTACATTGTTTTTGCTGCCTGACAATTTCAGAAGAAATGCCAGAAGTGAAACAGAGGTCTGTATACAACATATGACCACCTAACTTTGGTCAGCCTTTGATGCTATCAGTTATGAGAACTTATGGAAGATAATGGCAAAATCTGGTTGCCCAGAGCTCATCATTATTGTAGGGAAGTTCCATGACCACATACTTATCACACTGATAGCAAAATAATCTGAAAAGCAGAGATTCTCTGCTGCTTGTGCTAATTTTGGCTTGACAACCAACACCAAGAAAGCAAAGGTCCTCCACTAGAGAGCACTTCATCATCCATACATGGAACCATTGCTTACAGCAAAGGGAGACATTTTAAATGCTCTAAATAAGGTCTCTTACCTCAACAGTATACTTTCCAAGGATGTCCACATTGGTGTTGATATTGATGCATGAATTGCCAGAACTAGCTCAGTATTTGGGAACCTCTGAAAGAAAGTGTGAAAGGGAAGAGATATTAGTCTGCCTATTCAAACTGAAGGTCTACAGAGGCAATTTGCTGACCTCACTGTATAACTGTAGAACTTAGACAATATACCAGCGTCATCCAGGAAAATGAATCACTGTCATTTGAATTGTTTTTAGGACATTCTAACATTTACTTGGCAGGATAAAGTACTAGACACCAAGGTCCTTTCCTGAGCTGAACTGCCAAGCACTCAAACTCTACTATAGAGAGCAAAACTCTGATAGACTGGCTATATTGTTCAGATGTCAAACATACATTTGTCTAAAAGTCTCATTTTTTGGAGAACTTACACAAGGCAAGCACTCACTTGGTGGTTAGAAGGAGTGGCACAAGGATACTCTCAAAGTCTCTCTGAAGAACATTAGTATCAATTGTAAAACATGGGAGACACTGGCAGAGGATTGCCCAGCATAGCAAGCCCTCATCAAAAAAGGTCCTGTGCTCTATGAGCAAAACAGAATTGAAGTAGCACAAAGGAACCATGGGCTGCACAAATTCAGAGACCTCTCCATTCCAAATGTTGTAATGAACTACTTGTACCCAACATGTGATATAGCCTTCTAAAATCACATTGGACTCATCCATCAGTTGAGCATACTGAAATGTTCCTAACTTGTGATATTATTGATTTTCTTTGAGTATAAAAGATGAAGAACAACACTATGGGAAGCAAATAAGATAATTTATGTAAACTGCTTTTCAAACCTTGAAGCACTATATAAATACTAGCTATTATTACTAATTATATTATTAAGTAGATGTAATTATTAATAAATTCATATGTCCAATAGGACATTACTTCTATTTTAATATGTTATACTTTGATAATTAATAATAAATTTAAATTTGAGAGTTGGAAGGAAGCTTATAAATGCTACCATATAAACTGTTTCACTATGATACAGAGGAAATGATACTGGATTTGGGAATCAGGAGAGCTGGGATCTAATTCTAGCCTTTCTACTCTATACTTCCTATGTCAATTTAAACAAGCCATCTAACCTCTTTAAGTCTCAGTTTCTCTATCTCTTTCTCCCACTAACATCGGATAATGATGGCAACATCTCAGTGGTTCCCTGTACTGCTGCTACACATGGCTGTTATCCATGCCACTGTGCCAGTTGTTAAAGTTCTGTATGGCTCTCTAATGATTGGAGGAAGGGGAGAGAAAAAAAAACAGGGGATCCCAAGGGGCAGAACAGTGAGAAGTCTGAGGGCTCTGGTCAGATCCCCTTTCAAGACTTTGGGAAAAGTCATTCACAGGGCTTCCTTAGCAGCCTCTCTATGTTCTTTTCCAGGGATGTCTCCTTTACTAGCTCCAGCTCCAGCTCCAGCATAATACACGACTGCTACTTAATTGAAGGGATCATTTATGCATTCAGCATTGGCAAGCCATGACTTGCCTGTTATGGTTTTTTTTCTCAGAGTTTCCTCTGTAAATATTTCCATATTTCAAATATTTATGGCTTTGTTATTGTGAGAATGCTCCTAATTGATGCCAGTATAGATGGCTTTAGAATTACTGAGAATGATAGACACATCAGTTTTTATCAATCAGCTGCCTAAGCCTTCCAAATTTAGCTATGATTTTTCTTGATTGACAGGTGTACTGTCCAGTACCAGACAAGATTCAAAGTCTTTTTCACCCTTTACAGGACATGAGGAACCTTGTGCTTCATTGGTACAGTCTTGGGAAACTCTTTATAAAGTGGTTAGCACAGTGCCTAGTGCTTAATAAATGCTTGTTTAATCTATCCGTACATTCAACTCAGGGTCATCTCTATGCTATATGCTATATGCTATATATATCAAAGAGAACTTTGATAAAGGTCTCTAGAAATATCTATTAATAAGTAGGAATTTCAAAGAATGGTTTAGAAATCTTTTCATTCTGGGCACATAGAAACACTTTCCTTATCCTATACATTGAACAACCAGTCTTTCAATACTTACTGAGAGTTTCATATCTGTGTTAAAGAATACAGAATCCAGTGGGAAAGATATTGTACTAAGAATGAACCAGCTCTGATAAGTGCTACTAGACAGTACAAACCAAATGTTACCTATAAGTACTTATAGAGATCATAAACTTAAAGATGGAAGGGACTAGAAGCCAAACAGTCCAATACCCTCATTTTATAGATGATGAAATGAAGCACTGAAAGGTAATGTGACTTCTTCATTGACACAAGGAATAAGTGATAGAACTTGGTTTTGAACATAGGTCCTCCGGCTCCAAAGCCAGCAGTCTTTAAATATAAAAAAGTAAATTGCTTGCTCCCCATTCTAACCACCATTTATTCAGTCATTGGTATTTTTGGTGAATGCACTTGGAAAATTCTTCTATTTCCATTTGTGGGAAAATACATCATTTTCTTTGCTTGAACATTACAGGAGAGATCTCCTCCCTCTGTCTTTTTTTTCTATTCTGAAGAACCAAATTTTTTTTTCTTAATTAGATAAATCAAGGAATCTGCAAATACTATAAATGAATATTCCCTACTGATGGATTAAGAAGTCAAAACATCTTAGTGTGGGAAAGGGGGAGAAAATGATGGCACAAAACCCAAGCTGGATAGTTTTATTTAAATATCTTTCTTTGTATATTTTGAGCTGGGAAAATAATTAATGCATGAAGTGCTTGATTACATTGAAAAATCACTTGAAAGAAGGAGTAAACAATCAAAATATAGCATACCAGAGCTGCACATCCGCTATTATACCGGATTGAAGATCTCTAGCTTTCAAAAAGGAAACTGTACTCAAGCTTCTGGGGAGAATTGGGCCATACTGTTGGAAATTAAATTTGGATTTGGAGAGGAGGAAATAAATAAAAGTGAAGTTTTTTGTGGAATATTAAACAATTTGTATCTGAGAACCTCAGTGATAGGTCCACATTATAAACTTAGTTGATCCTGGAGGGATCTTCTCACAGATTCCGAAATTTTATCTCAGCACTCAACACTGTGTTAGACAAGTAGAAAGTGCTTAATAAATTCTAATGATTAATTAATTAATTTTCTGATTAACTGATCAATTTTTAATTGATATCCTCATGCAAGGTATCTCTTAGAAATCTTCATATTTGGTTCATATTTATCCTCACATAGAATCTCCCTTGAAAACATCAGCATTTGGATTATGTCTAGCTCTCTGTAGAAGAGATAAAAGAAGCCTTAGTCTGCTAAGCAAGCACTCAGATTAAACAAGACAAATACATCACTCCTACAAGTTTCCACATAATTGAAATTGACAGGCTAAAACTCTGGGCCAAATTGAGTGGGGTGAAATTTAATAACAATAAATGTGAAGCTGTATATTTGAGATCCAAAAACCAATTTGCAACTATAGGATGGGGGTATGACTAAACAAAAGTTCCTATGATAAGAATTTAAAAATAGTAAACTACAAGTTCATTATGAGTCAACATTGTATCATATTAGCAAAGAAAGTTAATGCTTCCTCAGGTTTCATTAAAGAAAATAGTATCCAAAGCAAGGTACATAAAAGTCTCACCATGCTTTGCCCTGAACAGATCACATGTGGAATATTATATTCAATTCTAGCACCATATTTTGGGTTTTTTTAAATAACATTTTATTTTTCCAAATACATGCAAAGATAATTTTCAGCATTCACCTTAGCAAAACCTTGTGTTCCATTTTTTCTCCTCTCCTTCCCTTCTCCTCTTCCTAAGATATCAAGCAATCCAATATAAGTTAAACATGTTCAATTTTTCTAAGCATATTTCCATATTCATCATGCTAAGCAAAACAATCAGATTAAAAGAAAAAAAAAACTTGAGGAAGAAAAAACAAATAACAATAAAATGTTGAAAATACTATGTTTTGACCCACATTCAGTCTCCATAATTCTCTTTCTGGATGTGGATGGCACTTTCTATCATAAATCTATTGAAATTGCCTTGAATCATCTTATTGTTGAAAAGAGCCAAGTCCATCCTAGTTGATCATCACATAATCTTCTTGTTACTATTTACAATGTTCTCTTGGTTCTGCTCACTTTGCTTGGCATCAGTTCATATAAGTCTTTCAGGGCTTTGCTGAAATCATCCTGTTCATCATTTCTTATAAAACAATAATCTTCCATTACATTCATATATCATAACTTATTCAGTCATTACCCAACTGATGGGCATCCACTCAATTTCTAATTCCTTGCCACTACAAAAATAGCTGCTACAAACATTTTTATACATATAGCATCATATTTTTGTGAAGACATAGGTAATCTGAGGTATAAGGGCAGCTAGGTGGGGCAGTGGATAGAGCACCATCCCTGAAGTCAGGAGGACCTGAGTTCAAATCTGGCCTCAGACATTTAACACTTCCTAGTTGTATGACCCTGGGCAAGTTACTTAATCCCAATTGCCTCGAAATAATAATAATAATAATAATAATAATCTGAGGTATATCCAATAGAGAAGGACCTAGATATTCAAAGAACTGCAGAACACATGGTATGAAAATTAATTAAAAGACAGGAAATGTATAAATTGAAGACAAGAAGATTTAGAGAGAACATGCTGGCTCTATTCATATATGTGAAGGGTTGCAAAGTAGAGGAGAATCATTCTGCTTTAACTAAAAGGTAAAATTTAGATAGAAACAGTTTCAGATTTGAGGTTAAAAAAATACATCTTAATTAGAGTTTTCCAAAAGTAAAATAAAGTGCTTTGAGAGTTGGTTGCATATGTCATTACTATAGACCATCAAGCAAAGAGTGGTTGATCTCTTGATAGAGGTGATGTGTAGAGGATTATTGTTGAGAAATTGATTGGATTACCTAGATGGTCTCTGAGGTCATTTTCATCTGATTCTGTTATTATTCATGAAGACAAGATAGCCTTTAGTTCATCTCACAAAAGTATGCAAGAACTTTCTATATTCCAAAGCATAACTAACTATGAAAATTCTCTTTTGAGAGACTTTATAGCGCCTCCAACCTAGAGTCCTATATAACCCTCCAGATGTAGAAAACCAAGCTATGCTTAAGGGTTCTTTTGGAAAGGAAATGCACATGAGATTACTGGGGAATTAACAGCTTTCCCATTTTACCTGTACAATCTGAACAACTCAGGGGTACTAGTAAAAGCCATGATTCATGTTTGTTTGTTTGTTTTTATATCAGTCAGTGCCTTGTTTCTTAATATCATACCTTGTTACAGATGTCCTTCCCATTTCTTTAAGAGATTAGGCTCAAGAATTCTTCATATGCCACCAGTGCCCTATTTGTACCCATTTGTTGAACTAAATGCCATTAAATCTCTGCATCTATCATTTTTGGGCTGAGGCTGAGAAAGATTCAACAATTGCTGATTCATAGCTGCCATCTCTGCAGCCATAAGGTTTCCTGGAGAGTTGTGTGGGAACCTGGAGTTAACTGTTCCCCAGGGATCCAAATTCATTTTCTCAGATTGACTGTTTTTTTCTGTTCATCTCTCCATGTCCCAAGCATAGACCAAGTCCAAAGCATTCAGGTCTATAATAGCTATGGCTTACTCGACCAGCCCCAGTAAACAAATAAGCATATAGGACTAGGGTACTTATTAATTATTTCCATGGAAAAAAAATCAGATCCACAAAGAAATTAACAATAATGATTGCTACACCTTTCACTGGTAGATACTTCAAAGCCAGAACATTTTTAATCTTGAAAAAAGTTTTTCTCAAATAGTCTTTCTCACTATGATTCATCTCCAGTATCTCACTTTTCCCCAATCTCTTGCATTTTTCAATTAAATTTATAACTTAGCCAAAGTATTATTCTGCATTGTGAAGTGTGCAGAGCAATTTTGTAGGCTTCAAACCAATTTGATTCAAAAAACAAACTTGACCACATTATAGGTCATGGCCTTTACTGTAAAAGTAAAAGAATCAATTAAAAATGGAGTTTGATGATATTCTGAAAGGAGTAAAGCAATAAACTTAATATATTACTGTTCACAGTGCTTCTATCCTTGGTACCATCGAATAAGCATTGAATTTGATCCAAATCAAAAGATTTGGATACCAATACTAGCTTCACAATTCTAATATCTGAACAACTTTGGACAAATGTTTTCCTCTCTAGTTCTGTGCTTAATTGTATGTAAAATGAGGGGATGATTTCCAAGCTTTTTGGAAATGATCATGGGATCATTTAGTAAAATAAGCCAGGCGTATCCATAACAAAGATGAAGAAGTAAACATGGAAACATCAAAGGAGTTCTGCACAGGGATCTAAGAAACACTTGATGGGTTTCTTTAGAGTCTGGAGATTTATAAAGCAAACTTTGGTTGTTAAGATCTGTCAAGAAAACAGAATGAATGTGTAAATATCTCCCTTCAGTAGGCTGTTTGACTGCCTTATGCTGGGAACAAAATTATTATGGAGTCAATTTATTCAGGAATAATAACCCCGTAAAAGAAAAAAAAATTGGAATCTCTCAGAATTTTGATCAAAACAACAAACCATGATTTCAGAGGAACTATGAGAAAGCCTGGTACTCACTTCTTGACAGAAAGGTGATGAATGCAAAGTGCCAAGAGACAATAGTTTTAACATAACCTCTATGTACGCATTTTGCTTGATTGTGCCATTTTGTTATAAAGACTTTCCCCTCCTTTCTCCCTCTAAGATAATTTGGAGTGGAACTTAAAATCAAGGGGTTTAGAAATAAAAACTCCACTTCCCTCCCAAAAAAGAGGAACATTTAATACATTTTTAAAAGGAAAGAAGGATGTTCACAAGGAAACAGGAAAAGTTTTGGCTGTCCTAGATAGGACATGCAGAATTTGTTGTGCTTTGTAAGATGGCATGTAGAATTTGTTGTATGTTTTTAAAATAGTGTGAAATGGAGGTTCACAGCTTTTAGAGTCCTGTTTTGGTCTACAAAATGTGAAAATACTCTTTCTGGGCCATTGTAGTTGATGCAGTAGATAGAGCACTGAGCCTAGAAACAGAGCTGAGTTAAAAACTTGCTTCAGACAGTAACTGGCTCTGTGATTCTGGAAAAGTCACTTAATTTTTCTTTACTCAATTTCTTTAACTATAAAATGGGGAAAGTAACAGCACTTACTTGACAGGATTGCTGTAAAGATCAAATGAGGTAAAATTGTAAAAAGCATTTAGTATCATCCTGACATATAATAGGTGCTATATAAATGCTTATTTCCTTGATTTCCCTTCCCTTTTGTTGGTGTTTGCATTAAGAATCTTAAAAATTAAATTTCAAAAATATGTGAAGTATTAAAATTTAGGAATGGAAGAAAATGTTGAGATCATTTAGTTTAATCCCTTTATTTTACAGAAGGGGAAATTCAGACACTGAGGAATTAAATAATTTACCCCACTTTTGTAGTAAACATACAGCCAGCTCACTTCTTGGACTGTAACCCAAAGCACTTTCCCCCAAAGTGCATATCTACACTATACTCATAAATGCCAAGGGCTTTCTAAATATAATGGGGGGACTAAAGGCCTGTTGTAATGATGTAACATAGTAGCTTGTGAATCAGATATTAGTGCTACAAATTCTGTGCTTCTACTGTAAACTTGTACTGCTTAGAGTCCATAGACTCCAAAGGGTATATGGATAGATTGCTAAGGGGCTATCAACTTGCGTGGCAAAAAAAAAAAAAAAAAAAAGAAAATTAAATTTCTTCCTTCTATTTCTCTATTTTCCATTTAGTGTATTAGTCTCATCTGATGTTATATAATTTTGCTTCTGCTATTGTGCTCTTGTTTTGTTCTTAGTGACTATCTATCTATCCACTTTCCTTACATTTTAACTAGTTTAGTATTTCCTTCAATTAGGAATTTTTTAAAAAAATTATTCTGAACCAGGAGTACAGTAACAATACTGTAACAGTGATCAGCTGTGAAAGACTTAAGTTATTCTGATTAAAACAACAATCCACCATTCTAAAGGATTCATGATAAAAAATGCTATCCATCTTCAAGAGAGAACTGCTGAACTCTGAGTGCAGAACTGAAGGATATTTTCCCACTCTATTTTTTCTTCCTTCCTTATTTTGCAACATGGCCAATATGGAAATTATTTACATGACCGAGGAAGAGGCTGCAGGGAAGGAGAGAATTTGGACTCTGAATTTTTAAAATTAAAAAAAAAAAAAGGCTTTATCTTTTTAAAAAAGATTCTTCTAAGAAAGGCGTGAGCAGACTTTAAAAAGCTATCAAAGGGGTCTAAAATAACTCCTGTTCTAACCTATAGATAGAATCACTTAAGCCTGACCCTTAGGGTCAGCACTGCCTCCAGCAATGCTAAAGCTTCTTTGCTGCTGCAGCAGCCGGAGGAATAGAAAGCACCCTAGACCCATAGAAGTAAACAGTTGTCCCTGGTTAGTGATTCCTGCATTTATTAGGCATCTACAATATGCTAGGTACTGGGGAGAAGAATTTTTTCTTAAAATCCTACCCTGAAGGAACTCAAAGGGAAAAACATATAAATACAAAATATATACAAAATACATATAAATACAATATATATACCTTATAAATGCAAAGTAATTTGGGGATAGTGTTACCAACCAGGGCAGGGGGGTGAGGAAAGGTTTCTTATAGTAGGGAATACTTGAAGTTAGATTTGAAGGGAGCTGGAGATTCCAAGATATGGAGGTGAAGCGGTAGAGCAGTCCAGGTATGGGGGAACAGTTGATGCAAAAGTGTAAGTGAAAATTGGAATACTGTGCCTGAAGAACAGCAAGTAGGCTAATTTGGCTACAGTGTAAAGTATTTGACTAAGAGGGAAAGGAATAAACATTTATATAGCACCCACTATATGCCAAATTTAAATTCAGGTCTTTTGCCACCTAGAAGGTTAGTAATGTGTAAATAGTTGGGAAAGATAAAGCCAGAATGTAGAGTTTTACATGCTCAAAAGGGTAATTTGTGTATTATCTTAAAAGCAATGGAAAGGCCCTATTTTCTGTGTTGTCTTAAAGGCAAAAGGGAATGATGTAATCAAATTCTTTCCATCAAACCACATTGACTTGTTCCCTGTATCTGAATCCCTACTTTTTTCTTTACCAAAAACAAACAAACAAACAAAAAACAGTTCAATATCCTAATTCATCTACAATCCCACTAACTGGGTTCCTATTAGCACCCTCACACTGACTACCCACTTAACTTGACCCCTTCCTTTATTACCTTCTGCTTGGACCTCCCTCAATTCCCTGCTTTGCTCCAATGAGCATGTTTAGTCCTTCTGTCCTGGCTCATCTATCCTGCCTTATCTCACTTCTAGCAGAGTCCCAGGTATGACGATTATGAGTTTATACTTGGTTTTGATAGTCATAGTGTTATTCAGCCATATGCCTTCTACACCATTTCTTTCCTAATTTATGTACCTTCCTTCTTATATAAAGAGCATGTTCGCTACTTTACCCAGAAGCATTACTTGGCATTTTAGATTTTCCCTGTGTATGAAATGGACACGTTTCTTCCACATAATTCCTTGTTCCTAAAAATATTTATGCATAACTCCTCACTGCGTAAGAGTCAAAATGACTTTAAAAAGTAATATTTTTCTACTTTTTGCTTCATTTTAATCTCTTAAGGCCCCACAGATGAAATTTGGAGCCAAGATGGACCTCTCCTTCCCAGCTAATAATATTGGATTTTTAAGCAGATGACTTAATTGACCGAACCCTCCAGAATTAACAATTTTGCTTGAGAATTAGTTCTTGAAGACTTAAAAGATTTTCAGGGAAATTTCTAGCTCATTTTCTAGCTAAACAAATAGATAAATGCATAAAAACAGCTTCTATAAGTGAGATATAGTTCTTAATAGTAACTATAACAGACAAGTATTCCAGCAAAGAAGGTGGAACTAGGTTATCAACTAAGACCTATCCCAACTCAGGCAGACCTCTAATGAAAGCACCAGAAAAGAATCAAAAGAAAAGCTAAGAAAACTCTGCTACTCATTCCCTTTGGCCTTTGTCAAATCACTTCTCTCTTCAGTTTCTGCATCTGTAAATTGAAGGAGTTGTTTTTTGAATTGTAGATTGTAATTGTAAATTGAAGAGATTATCTCAAAATCCTCTTCCCCTCCTAAATCCCATCATTCCTAGGATATACTCACTCTCAAATTCTTCATTTACTTCTGGTCTATTCAAGTTATGTATAATTAATTATCTGGGGTAGCTACATGCCCCACTGGACAGAGTGGTGGTTCTGGAATCAGGAGGACTTGAATTCAAATCTGACCTCAGGCACTTATTAGTTAGATAATCCTGGACAAGTCATTTAACCCTGTCTGCCTTAGTTTTCTCATCTGTGAAATGAGCTGGAGAAGGAAATGACTAACGATTCCAATGTCTCTGCAAAGAAAACCCCAAGTGGGGTCACAAAGTGTCAGACAGAACAATATGACTAAAAATTATCTTCCTTTTTTGTAGAATCTTTATAGCTTTCTTTTTATCATCACCCAAAGAATGGAGGCAACATCATATCTTTTGTATTTTGAGTTCTATGCCAACCCTGAAATTCAATGAAAGTGCCAAATCTTTTCAAAGAATAAGCCTTCACTCAAGAAGGTTCTGCCCTGCTAAGAATAGAAAGCTAGTTCCTTAATCCAGTTTAATGATTCATTGTTGCTCTTTTATTCTTTTCTGTTGGCTGGAAGTGAATGAGGAAAAAGGCAGCTATTATGTCCATTTCAAATAACTAAAAAAGCAATAAAGAGTTAGTTTTTTATAACAATAATACTAAGGATGGTTATGCAGGCAATCTCTTAACATATTAGCTCCTTGAGAGTAGGGATTCATTCTTTGAATTTTATGCATATTTCCTGATACATAATAGTCACTTAATAAATGTTTGTTGGCTGATGGATGGAGGGATTAATTGATTGCTTGTAAAATCCCCCAAATGTGAAGTCCAAGCTAACTTGTTTCCTCATCCTTGCTTTCTAATTATTATCATAAAAAACAAAAAAAGTACTTTATCCTAGTAAAGTGAAGATATGAATTGAAGTATTTTGCCTTTTCTTTAGTTTCTTGCTCAAGTACTATGAGGATGAAGACAAAGTAATGATTTTCATTTTCATATGAAAGTATGAATGTTGTTATTTTTCAAGTAATTCTTCAATGAGAGAACTCTGGTGGCTAGAGGCTGCATCCCAATATGTCCAGTCCGGATAACTGCATGTCACTGGTCTTCATATCGAATATATGAGGATAGCTCCGTGCAAATTCATTAACCCTACTAGAAAAATCACTGAAAAGTACCTTTCCCTGACCTCCTTTGAAACACTGCTAATGGAATCAGAGAATATCAGAATTTGAAAGAAGCTTAGAGGCCAGCTAGTACCACTATTGCTGGATTCTCCTCTATAACATATCTTTCAAATAGTTATCTCACTTTTGTTTGGGACAACTCAAATGAGTATTACTGAAACTAGGATTTATACAGAGGCAGCTTGATATGATCAACAGAATACTAAAATGGAATCCCACAAAGCCCACCTCAGACACTTACTGATCCTCAGATTTCCCCTTTTCATGAAGTGGAAGTGATAATAATGGTACCTTCCCCACACAAGGTTATTGGGAGGATCAAATGAGAAAATATATAAGTGTTTTGCAAACCTTAAAAAGCTATATAAATGTCAGCAGGTGTCATTGTTATTAATACATATCAACCTATTCAATATTTACACTCAGGCTTGTCGCCAAGATTTCACTGGCCTCCCAAACAAGTTTCACCTGAAGGAGCTCTGTTCTAGCTCACATCAGGTGGTCAAATAAAGTCTGATGTTTTAAACACTTAATGACTGGCATGCTCATAGCAAGCCAGATGTACTGAGCTAGCTCATCGAGTGATGAGAATAGATGACACTTAGAATGGAAACAGTTTGGCAAAATGAGGGGAGGAAATCAATCATGGGTGAGACAGGCTGAAGGAATGCCTTGGAGCATGGCACTTTAAATATACTGCTTCAGATTTAGCATCAGCAGGCAGATTACACTGGCATTTAGTTACCAGAGTTATAGACAACTGAGTTATCAGTGATAGATGCTCTGAGATTGAATGAAAGCATATTGACCATGAGGATCATACATAGATAGCCACTAGGAGAGGCAGGGCTTAGAAGCACAATTACTAATTAATAAGTTTAATGGTAATATGTGATTATTGATATAGTGCTTTAAATAGTATACAATAATAATAAACAGCATTTATAAAATGTTTAAGGTCTCAAAGTGCTTCACAAAATATTACTTCATTTATCCTCACAACAGCTCTGAGAGGTATGTACCATAATTATCTCCATTTTACCATCTGAGGAAATATCAGAAGAGGTAAAGTGACCTTCCCAGAGTCACACAACTAATGAATGAGGCTCTTGCAGGCATTGGTACTAATTAATATTACTACCAGATTTCATTCATTAATTAATTCAACAGTCATTTATCACATGCAAAGAACTGTGGTAGGCACTGTAGCAGATTTAAGGAAAAATGAGATCACTTTTCTGCTCTGGGAGGAGAGATATATGGCACACATACAAATAATTTTAATTCTGAGGGGGGTGAGAATTCCAGGCTTAGGAAATGGTGAAATAAAGGCAAGGAGTCGAGCATGTGTAGGAATGTGCACAGAAAATACCAAGGAGCCCAGTTTGGTTGAGCCTAGCATATAAAATAGGGAGGTCGGGGAGATAAAGTTAGAAATGTAGGATTTTGCCAGATGGTTCTCTGCACATAGTAGATACATAATAATTACTTGTTAAATGAATGAACAAATGAGCTAATTAATGAATGAACTTATTGAAGATCAAAAAACGACAAAGAAAAAAAATATTTCTGATACTAAGTTATGCTGCTTCAATTGGCCAATACCTTAAAGATGGTTCATTTTATCTCTCCAAGGACAGACTTATGTAGGTGTGGATTCTTTTTTTTTTTTTCCTGCTGAGGCAATTGGGGTTAAGTGATTTGCCTAGGATCACAGAGATAGGAAGTATGAAGTGCCTGAGATCATATTTGAACTCAGGTCCTTCTGACTTTAGGGCTGGTGCTCTAACTATTGCACCACCTAGCTGTGGATTCTTTTAATACAGCTTATGTCAAAAACCTGGAGGGGGGATGGGAGAGAGGAAGGTGTTTTCCACTGCAATAAATATCTTCTGGGTTTATTTTAGGGCCAGATGATTCACAAGTGGATAAAATAGTTTATGCATGGCAGTCCAAGATTGGGTATTCAAAAGTTTAAGCTATGAAGCATTTTCTAGAGATGACCTATTTTTACTATTCCTTTGTACCCAGATACCTGAAATTCATATAGTTCTCTTTGCCTGGGTCTTAATAAAGGGAACCAGGTGGAAAATGAAACATAAGGGGGTATTCTTGGACCCAAAGCAATGTTTGTGACAGTTCTGTTTCTGTGAAATCCAAAAATCACACTGTCCCTTGGATATAATGACTGATGGCTCCAGAACAGCAAATAGATCAGCTGTCACACTATTCATTCAGAAAGGAGAAAGGGGAACCCAGAAACTATTTCCTTACTCTTATCCTATTTTTCCAGGCCACTTATTTCTAATGAAAAGAAAATACAAAAAGATAGATTGGGAGTTGTTTGTTAGAGACCTGGCAGCAACAAGCAAGAAAAAACATGGCAAGTAGTCATTGAACAAACAAGACACAAGAATTTGAATGATTTCAAAGACTGTTGTATTCTATTAGAACATCCTACATGATGGACACCTTTATTCATTTTGTTCTTTTTCTGAATAATACATTTTCTGAGCATGAACAATAAACTTGAAGAGAATAAGCATTATAGTCTAGATCTGGAAAAAAAAGTGAAATGCTGGTATTATTTGTACTTACAGGGCAATAACTATGGGGAGATATAGAAGACCTTGACTAGCATCTTCACTAGAGTAGGGTGTGCTACATCTACAATGTTAGCTAAAAATCTTTTAGAGACACCATGCTATTTTATTGGCAGGAAAATTGAGAAAACAGAACTAAAAACCAGATTCATTAGTACTATTGGCAGACAAATTAGATAAATGATATTTAACATATAGATTTAGGAATGGGAATTGCAATGAGATTTCTTCCAAATAATTAGAAGCATCCTGAAATAGAATGGAGGTTGTGATGGCCCTTCCATGAGGGGTCATAGGATAAGTTAATAACTTCTCAGTTATTAAATATCAAGGAGAACTCACATGATTCGTGGTGTTTATAATCTAGCCCTCACAATTCTGTGGTTACAGAGAAAATAAATGCAAGGAAAGGGAAGGAAAAAATTAGATAGAACTTTCACTGCAGGGAAGCAAAGCAGCTACAGTGTATTGGGATATTTTTTTTTTCCTGAAGCAATTAGGGTTAAGTGACTTGCCCAGGGCCATATAGCTCAGAAGTGTTAGGTGTCTGAGGCTAGATTTGAACTCAGGTCCTTCTGACTTCAGGACTAGTGCTCTATCCACTGCACCACCTAACTGCCCCTATTGGGATCTTTTACATGTCTATCTTACCAGTTCACTACCCACAGCCAAAAGAAACAAGCCTATGCGTTTTCCTAGAAACATCTCATGAGGACTGTGAGCATGTTGTTAAGCTGCTCTACAATTTGGCCAGGCAAATAAAGGTTGGATAGTGATGGAAAGAATATTACACTTAGAAGGGGGGGGGGGGAATTTGGTATAAATTCCACCTTCCATTATTCTCAATATGACCATGAACAAATTATTTAACCTTTTTAAGCCTCATTTTTTTTTCACCTACAAAATGGAGATAATGATGCTTGTAGTACCTACTTCAGAGTTTTTGTGGAATTCTTTGCAAACCTAAAGACACTATATGATGTCAGGGTTTGTTGTAGTTATTATAATTATCTTGTTCTTATGTGGCATTTAGAGAGAAATGGTCTGAGGACAACTTGCTATATACTGCTATAATTCTTTTATATTAAATGATTTATGGTCTAGGATGAAATTGGATAAAAATTATTGCAAGAATATTGGGATGAGAACTCACCTTCTATAGACTGAAAGCATTTTGTGGATAATTACAATAGCAGATAAGATAACAGGGATGGCATGTATCTTGTCCTGTTGCCACATGGTTTTATTTTCTTTCTTTGTCACTGTAATTTTTAAATCTTTTCATTCCATGTAATTTCCAGATTATAAGTATTCTGGGTAATGACATCTGGGATAGAACCAGGACATCCCCTTTCCCTACAAAAGGAGTTAGTTTTCTTTAAAAGGCAACAAAGCTGTCCCTGGTCTTAGAATGGCCCTTTGCCTTCTTTGACAGTTTTCTGATCATCCATACAGCATAAAAATCCTACTCAGAGTTAAAAGCCTGAGTCACCACACCCTACTCTAATGGTTTAATACATTTTCATATGGAGATAAATGGATTGATTCCATAGAAGCTAAGTACCACTGGATTTTGGACTTCATGTCATTGCTGTTACTGTTTGTCCTCAAAGAGAACCATGACAGCCAGAAGGTAACATTATGACCTTCAAGTGAATTGGATTTAAGTGAGGGTGCAACTTCACTTTCTTCTCCTAAGCTACCTGGGTTCAGGAACAAATTATAGATCAGGGGGGACAACTGGAGATGGCCCTGTATGCAGTGGGAGACCTTTTATAAAGCCTTTGGACTTTTTAAGCTAGGTCTTACTTAGGTCTCAGTTTGTTTGAGGTAATATCCATTCAGCAATTAAGGCAGGTAAGAAATGAGGCAAAAACATGGCCTCTTTTACTTAGTTTAAAAAAAAAAATCAATCTGAGAGGGGAAGACCTTCAGGGCTTCTGGCCACTATTTATATTCACTCTGAGCCATCAATACCCAAACAGTGACCAAGATAGGACTGTGCTTGGGCTTGAACTGTATTAGGACAAAGCAATTTTTTTTTTTTTTAGCTTCTGAATGATTTATGAGTACCTTGTGGCATTAGACTCCCACCAAATGACATCTGATTAAAATGTTTTTAAATTTTTATGGATTAATGCTATGCCTGGGCAATTAATGGCAATAATTCTGTCTATAATAATGCTCTGGTTGAATTTTCAAGGCTATTAGGAGTTTGTATTTATAGCACAAAGATTTGTCATCAGTTACTTAATAAAGGATACTGAGCTGCTAATGTATAACTCTAGTTACATGATCTTATCTTTCTAGATATCCAGAAGATGCTAAAATGTTTCAGCTCAATTGATGTTTCTCAACTTCCATCATTTCATTTCAATAATCTGCATTACTCAAAAAATAATCTGCGATTATTAAAGATAGCCTTACTGTATTTTCCATTGCCATTGGCAATGACATGATTCAGAATCACTATTATAAATTTCTCTTTCTCTGTGAACAAATCTGTTTCATTCATTCTGACAATATATTGCTAGTTGAGTTCCTCTGCATGTCACCCACAGAATGCCTTTTGATTACAGGTTTGCATCGTAATTATTTCATCGAGTTTGTCTGGAGATAAACTACTTTCAACCACATTTGATATATCCAATAGGAAATACCTGTTAGTAGATTTTATTTTTGCTTTGTGAAATGTGATCTGTTTATTTCAAAGGTATATCTATAAATTTTTAACCTATTTATAGATCTGAAACCCTTTCTGGCCTTTTGGACAAATGTTATTTATTGAAAGGAGTTTGTCTGGACCTAGCTTCATGTTTTCTTCTATCCTTGCCGCTCCTAGCCTCTCTTCTGCCATGTACCAAATTTTCCTGTTTAGTGAGCCAACCTGAAATAAAGCTTCGTAAGCTCAAGTCTAAATGGTTGTGAGACTCAACTGGTCTACTGTTTTGGATCAAGCACTATGCTAAGTGCTGGGGATACAAAAACAAAAAAGAGAGACAGTTCCTTCCCTGATTATCTAAATTATTCTAAAGGAGGCAGCCAGGTGTGAAATGAGGAGAAGGACACCTACTTGATTCAGCAGCATTTAGGGAAACAAACGTCCAAAGAGGGAAAAAAAATATTACTTCTTGAAATTTCCCAGGGCTTCATCTGCTGTACTTCCTAGCTATCTACTTGACTTTAAAACATCAACATTTATGGAATACAGAATAACATTTATATAGGAAAGTTGACAGTTTGCTAAGTCTTTTCCTCACCAACCCTGTGAAATAGCATGAATTATTATGACCATTTTTCAGATAAAGAATTTAATGTTCAGGGCAGCTAGGTGGTGCAGTGGATGGAGCACCAGCCCTGAAGTCAGGAGGACCTGAGTTCAAATATGGTCTCAGACATTTAACATTCCCTAGCTGTGTGACCCTGGGCAAGTCACTTAACCTCAATTGCCGCAGCAAAAAAGCAAAAAAAAAAAAAAAAAAAAAAA